>JAODKM010000099.1:21907713-21922799 GCA_026780845.1 Petrocephalus sullivani | reverse complement strand
ACACACACACACACATATATATATATATATATATATATATATATATATATAATTATAAAAAATTATATACATATATACACACGTGTGTGTGTAAGCACACAGCTATCAACAATACTGGAAATTTCTATAGACTATATATTTTTCATATATATATTATATATTAATATTTGTATTCTACATTTTTACTTTACTCTCATTATAAGAGGAAATTGTTACATGACATATCACTATTTATGTGACCTGCAGAGTGACAAATCACGCTTCTCTGTTTGATGGATGAGTCGGGGTTTGATGCATGCCAGGAAAACATTACCTACCTAACTGCATTGTACTAATGGTGGAGTTATATGGTTATTCTTCAGGGCTAGGGTTAGGCCCCCTATTTTCAGTGAAGGGAACCCTTAATGTTTCAGCACAGACATTTTGGACAATTTTATGCTTACAACCTTGTGGGGACAGTTTGGGGAAGGTCCTTTTCTGTTCCTATATGACTGCACAAAGCAAGGACTATAACGACATAGTTGGCTGAGTTTGGGCTGTATAAACTTATCTGGCCTATACAGAGCCCTGGCCTCAACCCCATCAAGCACCTTCAGGATGAACTAGAATGGAGAGAGGAAGACCTTCACGTCCAACGTTAGTACCTGACCACCCAAATGCTCTTCTGAATGAATGGGCAAAAATTCTAATTCTTGTGGAAAGCCTTCCCAGAAGAGTGGCAGCTTTTCTAGCTGCAAAGGGGGGAACAACTCCACATTGATGCCTATTGATTTAGAATGGGATGTCATAAAAGGTCCTGTAGGTGTAATGGCCAGGTGTTCCAACCCTTTTGTCCATATACACATGCACAGATGTGGCAAAAAAAATATATACATCATTATGCTAAATATGTTTTAAAAATATATTGTTTTATGCTTGGTGGAAAAAGGGGTGTGGATAGCAGGGTAGTTCTGTGGTCAACTGAAGGACCTTGGCAGACTAGCTGGACTGGATGCCAGGACCTGGGAAATTATGGAATTGGTTCAAAGAGAGCATGAGCAGTACTTTGTCAACACAAAGGAAAAACAAAGGAATAGCTATGCAGTAAGAACACATCAATTACACAAGTAGTTGGTCCGCAGGGAGGAAACTCCCTATGAGAAAGAAAATGGATTCAGGAGAGCTTGGCTAGAAGCCTAGAGATCTGTCACTTATACATGTATTCCTATTACAAAGTGGATACCTTATTAAGATAAAGACTAAGATTAACTTTATTGATCCCAGGGGGAAATGATGGCGCATAGAGCAGGAAGAACATAGAGCACAGATGAATATACAGTACTATGCAGACGTCTTAGGCAGTCAAAGAGAACGATGTTTAAATGACCTTCATGTTGGCGTAAGACTGTGGTTTTATGTCTCCAAAGTATGTCAGCTTAACCATTTCAAAACCTTTACTGCAATCACCCTTGCATTTGTGGCAACCTTCAATACACCAATGTATTTTTTGACCTGACCATTAGCACAAATAGTATTACTAATCAATGCACTACTTTATAATTAATTAATAAATGTAGTGATTAATTCAGTAATTAATTAATTGAGCTGGTAGTGAAATTTAAGTAATACATGGAGTGGCTGAGGTCTCCCTGAAGAGGGGTTAGGGTACCAAAGCGTTGTTCGTCTAGCCATTTGACTAGACATCAGTAACTTGTTGGAGAACAGATTAAATTCTTACTAGTATTATTATGTTATTCATAATTTTATGTTCTAATGTTAAATTGTATTTTTGTTCTGAGCACATATACACTTACTGCCCAGATAGCTTTTAACATTTCCTTTGACTGCCTAAGACTTGCACAGTACTGTACTAAAGTATAGTGCCAAATAGACAAGGTACAGATTTTAAAAATACACAGTACACAAATAAATGAAATGTTATGAAAAACAAAGATAAAAATAAAAATAAAATAAATATTTAAAGATAAGAGTTTGTTATGTCAAGACACTCCTGTAAGACAGCTCGAAGTCATTTACTCTCTGATAAGAAGGGATCTGGAATCAATCAAAAAATAATAGATAGGAATACATCTTTTAAAAAAGGGAAAGTAGCGGTACAACTTTCTGGTAACCAAGACATGAAAGGAAACAAGTTAACAAACGAAGTCACAGGGGAAACAAGCAGCTAGTGTATAAGACTAGTGTATAAGACTAGGTGCATTCAGACGGCGCGTCTGAAGTATCTGCGTACCTTTGGACAAGAATAAAGGAACAAGGAACTTAAACTCACTTGGTTTGTATTCCTATTATTTTTCTGTGACAGATTCCTGGGGGCTCATCTTGAATAAACAGCTTTGTGGGGCAAGTGATCCCACCCTAAACAAAACTATTACCTTTACAGGTACTGCGGAGACCAGTGATTGGCAAAAGTTCCATTTCGGTGACCTAGAGCCTCCATCCCAGGATTCGTCAGAATTGGCCGAAATGGAAACACTGAACCTGGGTTTTCTTTGTTCTTGTTCAGGGGAACCGGGTTCTATGTGTTTGGTCACTCTCACTCGGACTCTCACTCGGACTGAATAGACATCTGAAATCTGTAGATATTACAATCCTCCAACATAAAACATGTGACTATGATAATTTAAGGAATCAGACCCCATTATTGGGATACACACCATTATCCTTCCATCTGAAAAGAAGGTGAATATATACATTACCTGAGGATGATTGTATGACAGTAATGGCAGATTGTTTCTGTATGCTGTTTTGGCTATAAACTAAATTGCCTGATTACATATTTCTCTTGCAACACAGACATTGCTTGCTTGCTAAATTCATCGCACAATTCAAGTTCCTGATTCACTAATAATATGTAGTACACAACCTATTATAAATAAAGACAGGCAGGACCTGTGTGTCACATTCTGGAAAAGAAGTCGGGCAACGGGTGACTTTATGGGACGAAGGATGTGGAGTTTATTTCCCCAAGAGGCAACGTGGGATACAAAGCTGTTTCAGGCTGTTAGGAATGAGCTAAGGAGGATTGCAAGTGTGCATGTAGTAGGAGGACAATAGATTGGGAGTTAAGTTTAGGGAGCAGGAAGTGATGGACAGAAAGAGTAAAGTAAAGATCATAAAAAGCAAAGTGAGATGGGATGCGTGCCAATGGCGTGCAGATGCTGTTGCGTAAGAGCATAATATTGTGGGGGTACCTGTGTTTGGTGGGTGAGGCAGCTTGGAGCTGATTTGGTCCCTGACCATGTTGAAACCAAAGCTACGTCTTTGCTGTTCGGTGAGGTAGAGAATTTGGGGTGAGAAAGTAGAACTATGCACAGCTAGATAGTGACAGTGCGCTTGTATCGCCAGCCCCTCCCCCTCTAACACCACTGCCTGATGCTCCAGCACAACAGGCCTTGGCCACCGTCCCAGGTGGACTGCAGCCAGGTGATCCAGGAGAAATATGACACCAGCACCACAGTGCAGAGAGAATGGACGAGTGGGCTGATGGCGGCCTCCAGCTGCGAGCAGTGGAGAGGAGATCACACAGTTCTACTGGAGCAGAACATGTGGTGCTGCATCTACATGAGCATTCAGCTGCAACAGGCTCAAGGTCAAGGGCTTGTGATCAGAGAGAGGGGTAGCCAACGGGGAAGGGGGCGAAGAAGAGCTGGAAGAGAGACTGGAAACAATGATCTCTGCTATGTGTGGACAGCCTAGACATTGGACTTGTGCATGTCCAAATGACTCAACTCAATGGCTGAGCCAGCAACAGTGTGACCCCCAAGACTTGACGGCGCAGTCAGCACCACCTCCTCCTCAAGCGTCGATATGCAAACCAGGAAGCCTACCCTATCGTCATCAGCGGGACGTGGGGAAGCCTACCCTATCGTCATCAGCGGGACGTGGGGAAGCCTACCCTATCGTCATCAGCGGGACGTGGGGACAGGAGAACTTAATTCACCCCATGCGCCTTCTCACCCATGTGAAGACTCATTAATATCCCTCTATGTGAACAGTGGTGCTGTTCCTGTTCTGGTGGACACTAGGGCTGTGGTTCCCGGCATTTGATGCACTGATGCTGCCTGTCTTTCCCCGTCACTGGAAATGTGTTGGACTGTGGGATATGGCAGGTCGCCCTAATGCTCCCCTGTATCCCAAACTGCACTATGGACACCAGTCAGCCCTTCTGTCTTCCTCAGTGGTACCTGTCCAATTAACCTACTAGTTTGGGATCTTCTCTCAAAGTTCTCCTGCTGAATAGCCATTACAGCTGATGGATTACGCCTATATTCTGGATTAAAGGGGCCCTATTGTGCTTTTCCAGTTTCCCCCTTTCCTTTATTGTGTTATATAGCTTTACGTACATGTAAGCGGTCAGCAAAGTCTGAAGGCCCGAAGTGCACACCAAAGTAACTCTTACCACTCTTCTCTAATCTGCCTGAAATGCCTTGTTGGAATTCCAGCTCTTACTTCTGTGACATGGTGAAGTCACCTTGTAACTAACGCTTTCCTTATTGGTTGCCTACCTGTAAGCTTGGCGCCCTCTCACACAACCTACAACCTGCGCAGCAACTTTTCCCGCCCCGTCTTGCAATCTGCAGGGCAAGCTGACCAATCAGAACACACTGGGCTCATGGGGGGTGGAGCTTAAAGAGCAATTAGACAGTGTTATTGACAGAGTGAAAAATGTTGTGTTTTTTTGGAACGTTGAAGCATGTACATCTATTCTAGTAGACCCCCACAATAAAATTAAGGACAGTGAAAAAAGAGCATATTGGGGCCCCTTTAATGTCATTTTAAAATACAGCTTTGGCTATTACTCCATGTATGGATATATAATAACAGAATTCCTTCCTGAGTGGAAAATGCCTCATCATCCCCATTGCTCTGCATGACTGCTCCATGCCGCATATGATCTGACTCTGACACGATTCCTAGAGCAGCCTAACCCATGTGAGTCTCACAGGCTCACATTCCTCATCCTGTCTCCATCTATGGCAGCTGCTAGTCATCTCAAATGCAACCTGTTCACATCTGTGTCCCAGGATCACCCCAAGTTTCCCTGAGTGCGACGGATTTGACAGGCTATAATACTTTATATAAGATCATATATATCCAAAGCCTGTCTGGGGGCTTCCTGATGGAACTGGCAGGGCTGACAACTCTGGTCAGCTACCTGGTGTGAGATTTTCAATTTGAGACAAGTCTGCACACACATTTACATGTATGTAAGAATTTACCTTGTAAGTACTTTGTAAATAGTCTATGAGGTTTGCTAACTGCCCCAATGCTTTCGATTGACCTAATTTTAGATTTATTATGGAGTAACACAGATTTGCCGTATGATGTCTTGCATAAGAGTGAGAGTCTGAAAGTATGAGAGTTACGTCAGATCCGTGACAGTTGGCAACCCTGGGCCTGGTGGTTCCTATCTGCTTATATTAGGTGGATTCCTTAGGATGTGTGTTTCCCAGTCACTAGGTATCCTGATAAGCCCAAGGACTCCTGATTCCTACCCTGAGGAAAAATTTGATGACCCCTTCCTCTGGGAAGTCCCCGATGCTTTATGGGCAAAGAGTAAGAAGGATTTTGGCAAAATTGCCACTCTAGATTATGCCCAAGAATTCATACAGACCACATACTGTAAGGCTCAATACCACTTTTCCCCCTAGGCCTAACATGGCACCTCAGCTATATAGGCTGAAATAATGCAGCTAGGGGCAATTAAATAGCTAGAGGTAGGATATTCCCTGTACATCTCCCCCATCCGGCCAGTTAGGAGAGGGAACGGTATGTGGCAATTTGTTCAAAACCTGAGATTGTGTAATTCATTAGTGCATCCAATGTCCCTAACGCTGCTGGTCTCCTTTCCTCTGTTCCTCACTCCTCGGCATGGATTCCTGTCATTGATTTGGCCAATGCCTTATTCTCCATCCTTGTTCATTCTGATTCTTGGTATTGGTTGCCTTTACATTCAAGTGTAAGTGATGGGCTTGGACTGTTATGCCCATACGGTTCACTGAGGGTACACTGAGTCTCCCTCAGTCTACTTCCAAGAAATCATGAAGTCGTACACTCCAAAAGCAGGTAGTACATTAGTATAATATGCAGATAATCTACTGCTGTGCTCCCTATATGACTAAGGGATCTTCATAACTGGATGGCATAAAAATTTTGTGTAGAATCCATGCAAATTACCCTTGGTCATGTCAGATAGCTCTCAGGGCAAATATCTACAAAATAAGGTTACAAAAGTATATATTAAAGCTCTGATAAATAGTTTTGGACATTCAATCACAGACCAGCTCTTTCCCATTTTAGATGTGCTTTCATGGCGTTCTCGCTGAACGCTGGTGCTGCCACAATCTTTTCACCATCCAGTGAGTGTAACCAAAACTATATTTGGCCTAATATGTGCATACCCTTTATTGACTAGTCAGTCTGGGCAGGAAGGCCCGCCCAAAAACAGTTGATTGACAGCTTGGCCAAAGCCATTGGGCAAAAGCAACAGGAAAAAGCAAAAATTAAACACATTTCCTAATTTTTATTTGTATTTATTTTACTTTATTATTCAACATTCATTTTCTTATTTTATTTTTTTTACAGATTTAATCCTTTTCACATCAATCCTATGACTTCATATGTACCTTTTTTGGCATTAAAATCATACACACCATTACCTGTGGGGTACCTTTGGGTTTGTGAGAAGCAAGCAACTACCCATGCACAAGACTTTGCAGATTGTTTCAATGGCCCCATTCGGATCTGTACTACTAAAGGCCTCTTATTCAAAAGAGCCACATGACAGGAAAAAGAGAAAAATGGCCCAATTCTCAAGTAAGGATTTGATTAATGCTTTGATAGCGTTCTGGTGCAAAATACACAAGCATGAAAAAAAGAGGTCAAATTTTTCATGGTAGCATTGCATGTGCACCTGAAACATATGGTGGAATCATTTTTTGTTGCGATTCCTCTATCTACGAAAACATCAGAGTAACAATTCATTTTTGTAAATTCATTTATGGGTAATAATGTTCACTGTATAGAGTTACTGTCAACAAAGCTTACACAAGAGCAGCTTGGTAGATGAGAATTGGGACTTCCGCACACTGGCGCGTTGTTTCTGCAGGATGTAGATAATAATGTGTGATTCCGCTGTGCGGTTACAGAGACAACAACAATGGCGGGATACCGAAGAGCATGGACGGCATTAGGAGATATAAATGGCTTAAGTTTAAGGTCAGTTTATAAGGTCCGATGAGCCAATACATTTATACGCACCTGATATATTATCGAAATCTATAGAAATAACGAAATCCCTAGAAATAAAGTCACAAAACTAGAACTGAAATTAAAAGTATATATTTGAAATAAACACTAATAAAACTACACTGAAAACGAGCTACATATATACTGGATTTTTACTGAAAATTGAAAATATTATAAGGATAAAAACTAAATTTAAAAATCAAAGCTATAATAACACTGATACGCAGTCTGCATTAAGCTCAAGCGGAAAAAGCTGCTTTTACCCAAAATCAGAGTAAATCACATTCCATTAACAAGCATTGTATGATAATAAGTGACTGTGATGAGTAATTCAATAGCAAAGCACAACAGCACTACACCGGTGATATCTGAATGCTGGTGGTAAAAAGCAGGGAACCGCACTGAAGATCTGCTAAATTAAGGTAAGTGTGAGACATACATTCATATATATGTTGTTATACAACACGCCCAACCAGTTAGGTAATATGAGGATTTAATTTCACAAAATTCGAAATTCATATAGACCACATACTGTGAGAAAGCTTGCCATCCATTTTCCAAGAAACGGAAGTGGATGGAAGTCGCCGATGCGCTTCCGGGAGAGAAGCCGTTCTGACCTGGCTTGCGTTCAGCTGGGGATTTACTTCATGTTACTGTATCTGTGATGAAACCACAAATAAATAAGACGCATCTGATCGTGTCTTCTCTCGCATTTAAAACGCTACTGACGAGTTACTGGACAGTCTAGATTTGGCTATTGCTGACAGGATCGTAATTTGGATTTAGCTCATTTGGAATATATTAACTTTATATCTCAGTGTACTTTGGCTAGTAAGAGAGGCAAGCCAACTGCAACTGTTTCCACTGCAACTGCACCGGTTATTTTCGTGGAATTTCATCATTAACGAAGCTGAAATGAAACTTATTGCTGCCCAAATCACTCCTGTGGTGTTCTGTTTTTGCTGCCCTCTATTGGTGACATCAAAACGTGTTTTACGTTTGCGTTCCGATACAGCGTAATCTGCATTTTTGTTCAGTGTGTTCATTAAGAATGAAAGTCTAGAGTCTAAAATCTAGCATATGCTGAATTTAGAAAAACAGATCAGGAAAAGTGTAGTCCACTTCACTATATAAAAATATGACAGAGCTATGAATATTGATGCGTATTGACTGTGTTAATCATCTGTGCCGAAACCATCACTGGATGTGAAGCAAATTAAAGATTTAGCACTATTCTGCAATCCCAAATCTGGCTGAGTGCTTTGTGCTCATAAGCTGCTAATGCATGCAAACAGTGATGCCTTCCAGTATAGGCTACTGTGTGGTTTAAAATATGAGACACAGCGAAAACAGCTGTATTACAAAATTAAGTGGTTTGATATGTATTAAAATGCTGTGATAGAGACATTTTTATAGCAGTACTAAGAGCAGTCTGAAATTACTACTCAATAAAGCAAAAATGAAAAGGGTGATTTCTTTTGCAAAACATTAATGTTCATAAGCCCTCTGTCTCCACATTCTGCTTGGGTTTAGAGTATATTGAGGTTCTGCTATAACAATAAAAAGCCAAGTTAAAGGGTAGTGGTTTTGACAGGATAGTTCAATGAAAGTGGCTTGTATTGGCAATGCGCAACAGGCTCACTGGAATTCTTACTTGCCATACCCAGCACAAAACAATAGTATTCAAAGAAATAGATGATAAACATTTCAACATGACAATCTATATAATAGTGCAGGTGCAACTGATATTGCAATAGTCTAACTGTTGAAGATATGGACCACTTGAGGAAGGGAAATCCGGTGGTCAGCAGATGCAGATTCTGTTGCTGCGAAACCTCCAACCAGACTTCGGGCGAGAAAACATTTTGTGGACAGTGTGGCTATTAGCAATCAGACTTTTAAAAACTCCACATAAGTACATGCTTATTACATATTATTTTCTCACCTGTGAAAGTTATCATGTTTCTTTGGCGCTACAGAGTCACACATTCGCTTCCTACACACAGGTTTACAATCAGAGGCAGAACAGCATATCTTTATTGTAATTGCACAAGTTCTACAAGATACAGTTTGCAGTTCCAGTACTCAATGCTATTAATGCCATAAATTAACTAAAATCAGAAAAGGGTAAAATAAGGCCGTAAATAATAAATAATAAAAGCGGCACCAGAACCTATACAGTATAAAAAGTGTAGACGGTGAACGCAGTATAAAGACAGGTTAAAGATTTGTAGACTGTAGATGACATGTGATACACACAGTATAAGTAAATGCATTATTTCCGTTTCTGTACCCATTCACCGATAAACTAATGTTGTTTGCTAGACATGTCATTCATGCATGTTGTTCAACGTTCCGTACGCAGATTTTTAACCCTCCCTCTCACACCAAGGCTCAGTTATATACACTAGCATCATACACACAGAAGCAATAGAAACGACGCTATTTTAAAGATCTCATTCATTTAATCACCTTAATAGAAGGCGTGAATTAAATATCATCTCCGAACGAAGAGAAAAGCCAACACGCTTGAAAATAAAGTTGCAGATGTTGTGTAGTGGGAATACTGAAAAAGGAAGCGCGCTTGCTTTAAGGCGGCCATAGCCCCCCCTTCAGTCGGACGGCGACGCTTTTTTCCATGCAAAGACTTGCCTTGCATAAATTATGTTCATGACGTAGTGCAAAAGGCCAAATTACTATTAAATTTGCGGGACTTTTCTGCGGAAAGATGCGTTTTCGGATATTATAAGGTGCTTGGGAGTTGCAGGCGCGCCGCAGGTACCGAAGGAAGCGTCATTGCATATTAAGGACGGGGGGCTCGGCGCCGGCGACCCTCTTTATCCATGCAAATCGCCCTTTTGTGTGCTGCCGCTGCGCCGGGCTGCGAGCCGCCAGATGAATTTTTAATTATTCGCCTGTTAAACAAACTGTGGCAAAGCTTGTGAAAGGGGGGAGAAGCGCCAAAAAAAGCCTCACACTTTACCGGTAAGTTGTTATAAATACACGGTGTCTTTTTTTCCCTCTCCGAAGAGCGCAGTGTGTTTGGGAGACGAGGCGAGGTGCAGGAAAGATAAGAGGGTTTTTTTTGGTTAATATGTAATGTTCGTAATTAGCATAATTTATATATTTATGATAAAGAGCGGCTGAAATACATAAAATGCCGTGCCTCGGATCGCGGCCAGTGCCGCAGTTAGGTCTGTGCATGTTCGCGATAAGCGCTGGTTCGGAGTTGGCGTGCAGATGATTATTATTGGATGTAGGGCGGGGGGCTGGGGCTGGCAGGACCCAGCGAAGTTTGGACCGATCGGGTATTTCTGCGGGTGGGGAGGTCGCGGCGTGGCACGGCACGGCGTGGCCCCCATTAGGCGCTCGGAGCCGCCAGCCGGCGGACATCCTGCGCGGATTCGCACCCGGACACGACGCCTCAAAGGCCCGTTCTAGGCCGCTTAAAGAAGCCCGTCCGTCGGGCGTCGGATCTGCGGCTCCTGCGTCACAAACGAAAAGTGAAAAGGGAAATAAGTGGGAAGATGCACTTGTCCTTATTTTTATTATCATTTATTGGTAATGTAGCCGCCCTTGCTGCGCGGTGCAGGAGCGGCCAGCGGCGGTAGCGCAGTCGGCAGCCCAGCGCCGCTCGCAGTGTCCGCAGCCCCGGCTGCCGGCGCCGCTCCGCCCGGCTCCCACCCCCCAGCACGCCGCTCCTGACCCACCTAAAGCCCGCTCCTAGCTACATAATTCATGAACGGCTCTTATTGTACGCGCGCCTTATGTAAGCTTATGCATATTAAAGCAGATAAGACCCCCCCCCCACGAGGAAGACACTCATGTAAACACGGCAGGGGTGTGCAATGAAAACGGCTTTCCAAGGGAGTTAGTTAGGGGCTCCGCTTTTTTGCCAAGTGTTGGGTTGTTTTCACCCCCGAGCAGTGTCACTTTAGGTAACACTTTGAAACGCAGAATGACTGGAAAAAATGTTGGTATATTTGTTAATAGAACATGTTAATGCTTTGGAGGAGACAGCCATGGTCTCTGAAGTAGCACAGTAATTATCTGTCCGGTTACAGGCTTGGGTCTGTAACTTTGTCCACCACTTACTATTTTGTATTTTCTCTTGTGTATACAGATGTTTGTAGATTCATTTTTTTGTGGCATTATAACTATATTAGTGACAACTGCAGTTATCAGTGCTGGCCATCATGGATTAATATGTACAAAAGGTTAATAGCTTGTAATGCAGGTTAAGGTTGTTTATTATGCAAATCTGACTTGCATCTCTACTGTAAATTCAAGCAAAATAAGTTGTGATTGTTGTGTGGGCACCACTCCAGCAGATTTAGGGTAGTAAGTAGTAGCCATTCCATATCGGTAGATGATTGATATTTAGTGTATGAGTTTATGAAAGGTATAGCATGATTAATTACCATGAGCACCCACATTCACAGAGAAGTCCTGGAAGATCGAGCCGTGCGTTCAGTGCATGTATTGGGGGCATGGGCTCATGGTGGTAATGGCGCGCCCCCCGGCCGTGTCATCCGCACAGCATGTGGGCACAGTGATCGCTGGCCGGCGTGAGTACGGACCATGGAGCCAGAGGAGCTGGGCGCTCAGGATGCGCCTCTCACCGTGAACGAGCAGGTACTGCGCCACACACACAGCCGCCCCAGTCCCCCCCTGGCCCGTTACCCCGTCTCTGCTTCGGACCGCTTCATGTCTTCCTGAAATAATGTCGTCGCGTAACTGTCACCCTCAGCTCCACGAGCTTCTTCCCCTGCCACCATATGGTCCCCTCTCTTTGACAATATTAACCTTTAGTGATTTGTCTATAAAATCCCTGCCAAAAAAAAAAGAAACCACCAAGTCTTCTTGCAGTCCTGTTGTCGTGTGTTGCTTTTCATGAGTGCGTGGTCATCCTGTACACTCAGCGCCGGGAGTGATGCCGTCTCTCGGAAGGCGCTGCTGCATCTGCTCGCTGGCTGACGCCGTTTGTTGTATTGTGTTCACAGGACTCCTGTTGTTTTGTTGCATCTGCCATCTTGTGCTAATGTGTGCTTGGCCTCTCCCTCGCCATTCACTGTCTCACGGCAGAGGTGTGTTTTTTCAGCCATTAGGTTCCTGCACTTTGAAATTCCCTGCCCGAGAGAACCAGGTACGCACACTCCCTGTCTGCTTTGTGTTTATCACATGCTTCCTGCCTCGGGATTCATGTCTGTTCTTTGTTTTTTTCCCCCTCACTCTTTCATCTCTTGGCTTTTTTTTTCTTTTGAGGGTGATGGGAAGGGGGGGGATCTTTAAAAATAGTTCAGTTATGGATACAGTTGTCAAAATGTGAAGAACTGAAGTGAGAGAACCGTGCAGATCTCACCAGGCATGAGTACGTCAGGCAGGGCCAGGAGCATCTAGTGCTTTGGGCGTAGAAACGTGAGGAGCAGTCCACCTAGTCTGCCGTGACGGGCCTTCATCTGACCAGCACGCCTGTTGGTGGTGCACTCTCTGGCCCGTGTAGGTGATAGTGATGTCCGGCCACGAAACGATACGCGTCTTGGAAGTGGAGGTGGATGCAGCCCTGCCGCTCTCTGGCTCCAGCACGAAGGTGGATGCGGGGGCTGAAAGGGCAGGCCGGCTTGCTTTGGAGGCAGTGGAGGTGGGCGTTCAGGATGCCCCCCTGCCACCCTGTAGTACTGGGGGAGCAGGTGAGTCTTGTTTACCCCCCCTTAACAAATCTTATAGCTGATCCTGGCAACCAGTATAGCTAGTGACTTTTTTGATGACTACACACAGGTTGTGTTATGTAAAGACAGCGATAAATGCTGAGTGAGGGGGGGTTCATTTACTGCACATTATTGGAACCATCTGCACAACTGGATGACAGCGCTTGCTAACATCATACACACACTGCTGCAACTCTGTCGGACTCGCTTTCCCATATTGCACTGCCGACTGCCGATTATGGTAGCTTGCAAAGCTCACAACTGCTTTTCTCTGTTTCAAGTCCCAAAGGTAATTAAGGCAAAGATACATCATCCTTAAGCTACAGGTATTTCAAGGTTCTGACGGTTATGCATAGTTAATCATAACTGACTTCAAATATTTTGACAAAGATTGGGATTTGCGGATGCAAAAAATCTGTGATTACCACAAGTGGGTCTGAATTTGTAGTGTTTAGTCTACCTTCTTGCCAGTGTTAAACTGTGCCCGTTTCTGCCTTATTGCGCACATTTTTTACATCAGAATGGCTATACGTGAGGGTTATATAAGAAATGGCTCCACAGCCGTATGTCACACGCAAACCTGGCAGATCTCGCTTTAGCTGTTCGCGGCCTCCGTGCATCAGCTCCTCTACCCTGATGTCCCGTAAGGGGGGTTTGCGGTTAACCCGACGGCGACGGGAACACCCCCACCTGGGACCCCGAGTCAAAGAGACATATCAAAGTATGCACAAGCACTCACCCACAACGAAATGCACACCGTGTGGAGTATGTAAGGATTTTCAGACAGGCAGTAGGCTGGCTGTGTGACCCACAACATCTACCCACCAGATCATTGACGTCCGCAGTTAGACCCCTGGCCCCTAATCACTGGGTTTGTGCAAGTATTGCCTGGGTGCAGGTGACCTAGCCGGAGGGTAACGCCGTGATGTCCCCTGTTGGTCAGTGCTGGGTGACGGAAGCCCGTCTGCAGAAGTGGCAGCCCCGGCAGTACAGAACCCAGCCCAGTTGGGTCCCCTCAGCGCGGCCCTGTCACATCCCCAGGCCGCTGTGCCCGTCACCGTCCAGGCCTGCCCTCCGGTGAGCCTCCCGCTCCAAGCAGCCCCTGACCGCCTCTCACAACACTCAGAGCCCTGCAGTTGGTTTGCTGTTCCTCTTCTGTGGGTGAACCTCGGTTGCCTTCACAGATGCTCACCCAGGATAGCCTGGCCACCCTGATGACGGGCGTGGTGGCCCATCAGCCTGGCTCTCTGGGCCAGCCCCTGCTGATCCCCATTAGTATGGCGGGCTCGGTGGCCGGCCAGGGCGGCCTGGCTGTGCTCACCTTTCCCACAGCCACCGTCACCACCCTTCCTGGGCTTACGGCGGCTACCCCAGCTGGAGGCGTCCTCAAGCTGCCCTTAGCAGGCCTGCAGGGTGAGTCTGCCTGCCCTGCTCCCTGCCAGCCTACATAAACACTAGCCATATTTTTTTCTTGGGTCTACCCTTTTGTGTGTATGTTTGCAATTCCCTGTTCCGGATGCGCTGGGTTCATAATAAGCCGCTACATCAAAAGCAGATAGGCATCCACCAAGAGCTGCTCGTTACCGTCTTGGCGTCTCCTTGGAGACCGCCGCGGCAGGCTTTGATGGTATGTCGGTCTGCTTCTCCCTTCCTAGCTGCCACCGTGCTGAACACGGTCCAGCCGCAGCTTCACACGGCTGCGCAGACGGTACTGCAGCCCCAGGCGGGAGCGGCGCCCCTACAGCCGGTGCAGACGGCACTGCAGCAGCCGCAGACCACACAGGCTGCTGCGCAGGTGGCCATCGCTTCCTCCACCGCCGCTGCTGCCCCCCGGGTCTCGGAACCCAGCGCCTCCGTGGCAACGCTGCAGAACGCAGGGATCTCCATCAACCCAGCTATTGTTAGTGTGTGTGTGTGTGTGTGTGTGTGTGTGTGTGTGTGTGCTGCCTGAGATACTGTGTTCTTTGCCAACTAACAGGGACATTGGGGGGGGTTGGGGTGCCATAGCACCTGCCTGTTTCGCCTGAATAATTGGAACATCAAAATACTGGGCACTTCCAAGTGTACCCGACGACCACACAGAATCTTCCCAGTGGGTAGCCCCCCCCCCCCCAACACTTGTGGAAATTT
>JAODKM010000099.1:21878128-21889756 GCA_026780845.1 Petrocephalus sullivani | reverse complement strand
CGATCCTTGCTCTCGTCCTCTCCTCTCTTTTTTCTTGGGGGGTGGATATTGGAGAAGAAGGAGGGAGGGGGGGGGGGGGGGGGGGGGGGGGTTGCTGGGATTGATGATGCTCGAGTAAAGTTATAAAATTGAGAGACATTCTGCCTTACAGCTGTCGTGCCATCTACTTAGAAGAGACAGTGAGAGCTCTCAGGTACATATGAATTTGCTTGTTGATTTTTCTTAAATGTTTTTTCCCCACTTTAAATGGGATTTTAGCCCTTTAAGAACCTTATTTGGTAGATTTGTGATCCCATTGACTCAGGCACTTCTTTCAGTAAGCTGAAGTAAAAAAAAAAAAACACATCAGCTGGGTGAATATATTAAGGATTCTTAAGCAACTGCACTGAAAACAACAAATGTAAGAACTGTTCAATGACCAGTCTGAAATGTGGGGTGGTGTACATGTAAGGTACTTCGGGACCTGTGAAAGATTCTGGATTCTGTAGGTAAATTTTAATTGGGATTTTTTTTGTGAAATTAAATTCAACTCCTACATGATTTACCAGGTTTCATAGGAAAACTTTCTGAAGTCTTAAAAATTGCCGCTGTTGTCGTTTCCCTTTCTCTTTTCTGGAAAATGCAGAACCTGTTGCCTACGGCAACACCACAGGACGCACAGCAGTGGCTCCATAGAAACCGCTTCTCACCCTTCTGCCGAGTCTTCACAAACTTCTCTGGTGAGAGCCTTTTGTGATCAAGATTAGGGGTGACCATAAGCCTTAAACCTTTAATTATTGCAGAAGCAGAAATATGTTGTTTAAACTGCAGCCCTTAGACCAGGGGTGGGCAATCTTATCTAGAAAGGGCCGGTGTGTATGCGGGTTTTTGCTGCTACTCCCTAATTAGGTTACTAATTAGATGACTGATTGGCAGGCGAGTCCTCACACCTGGGTTTGAACAGCTGACCTAAAGGTTATCCCAAAAACCTGCATACACACTGGCCCTTTGTAGGTAAGATTGCCCACCCCTGCCTTAGACTGTGCCAAGAAATAGACACATGCCTGCTCTGTCGTGCACATATCTAATTGGCCAGTCATATGCCAGCAGCTCTGCCCATAAAACCATGTAGACATGAGTCAGAAGCTCCAGTTAATGGTCACATCAAACATCAGAATGGGGTAAAATGTGATCTGAGTGACTTTGACAGTGGCATGGTTGTAAGTGCCAGACAGGGTGGTTTGAGTGTTTCGGGAACTAATGATCTCCTGAGATTTTGACACCGCAGTCAATAGAATTTACACAGAACAGTAAAAAAAAAATTAATAAAAAACATCCAGTCAGCAGCAGTTTTGTGAGTAGAAACCCCTTGTTGATGAGGGCGGTCAGCAAAGAATGGCAGACTGGTTCGAATGGTCAAGGAGATGACAGATATAAATAATTACTCTTTGCAACAGTGGTAGAAAATCAGCTTTGAATGCAGATCAAACACGGTGAATGAGCTAGAACAGCAGAATATCACGTCAGGTCCCACCCAGTAATTTCGAACTGGTTTCACGAACATGGCAGTGAGTTAATTGTGCTTCAGTGGCTTCATCAGTCCCTGGGGCTGCTGCGGTGACGGGATTTAGCCTGCGGTCATTAGGGGCGTCTCAACAGCGCCATATGTGGCATTATCGCCATTCGTTTGATTGTTCGTTTTCATTTCTTTATTTGATGTCATTTATCCCGATTTTAGTGCTATATAAATAACCTTTATTTCTAGCCTATTATTAGGTATATTATTCCTTTCAAAATATATTGTTCCTTTATTCAAATGTTCAATGATCCAGTGGGCAATTGGGCAAACGGACATCAGTGATGTCATCAATGTTTGCTTGTGGATTTAAACACGTACATTTCCTATATACATGGGTCACAGCTTCTACTGAAAGCTTGTTTTTTAAAGGACTATGACCAATATCTATCATTACAGCCTTTTATTATTGGAGGTACGGACCCCAGTGTCACCGTGCTTTAAGTGCTGGGTTCCTTATTATTCGTGTAAACAAACAGGAAATGCACATTTTGACTGCCGTCTATGTTGAAATATTATAAATCTATATTTTTAAAGGATATATGATAGGATAATGTAAAAGGGATGTTAACTTCTACATTTTTGTAATTTAAAGCATCTGGCTTTTTATATCATTTTCAAATAACAGTTTTATGATTTTCTACATTTTATGACCAACTTCTCAAGTAATAAGTACAGGCTTTGTGGAGACTGTATTCCAACAGCACTCAGTGCGTGCAGTTGGCAGATATTTACACACTCAGCTCATTTCCATTATGAATTTATTTAACATTCAGTATGCACTCACAAGTAAAAAATCGTGAACATAGCAATTGTGTCCGGGCTTGTCAGTATCGTGATATTGCAACATTGTGGTTATCATTGTGCCGATAGACCTAGCAGTTACCAGATCTGAATCCAACAGAGTAAAATATGCAGTCAACAAATCTGTAGCAATTATGTGATGCAGTCATGTCAAAGTGGACCCCAATCCCTAAGCAATTTTTCCAGCAGCTTGTTGAGTCCATGCCACAAATAATTCAGGCTGTTCAGGGTAATGGAGGTCCTACCCAGTATTGTAATGGTGTTCCTAATGAAGTGGCCAGTGGGTATACATACGTATCGTTGAATAGTTTAATGCAGGGTGCTAGTGTTCAGCTAGATCTTGTGTGTGTTAGGAGCGGACCTCCTGAAGCTTACAAGGGAAGATGTCATTCAGATTTGTGGCCCTGCAGATGGCATCCGGCTCTTCAATGCACTGAAAGGACGGTAAGTATATACCTCCTTCTGAGAACTTACCTCAGTCTGGTCATCTGCTTGGTGAATGAGGCTAGATGTAGTGGCCATGGTGCTGGGACGGAAGCAGATGTAGTCCTTTAAGGATGAGTCCTGAATGGTCAGCTGGGTTGGGAAGGCTGAGCTGGCATGTGGAACATGGCCGTGTGTCCTGTGCTGTCAGGGTGCTCCGTCCGCGGCTGACGATCTACGTCTGCCAGGAGTCCCAGCAAGTCCGGGAGCAGCAGCAGCAGAAACAGGAGAATGGAGAGGTGGCCGGCGGCACCTTCTACGGTCAGTCAGTCCCAGATGGGTCATGCCTCCCACGTGGGATTAAAAGCAGAAGCTGGGGCTATTTTCTACCTGTACGCATTCAGATTAATGACCATTTTAAAGTAATTTCAAATTTCCAATAAGAGTATCAATTATTTTTAAATTAAAAAACAAATCAAAATAGTTATACCAGTCTGTGTGTTGTCACTATGCTATTTTCTATTGTTTTAACTTAAATTTGCTAACTTATTGATGGCTTCCATACTCCACAACCTATGATGCACCAGTACTTTTTACTTTTGATACTTAAGTACTTTAAAAAGCAGGTACTTTTTTACTTTTAATTAGTAGTATGAGTATTATGTTTGAGTAGTATTTCACTGGATGACTTTAACAGTGACATTTTGGTGTGGTATCTATACTTTTAACTAAGTATGAAGATTGACTACCTTTTCCACCACTGGTCGTACAAGTCTAATTGAATTATTATTATTATTAGTATTCTTATGAGTATTATTATTTTGCTTCATGATGGTAGATAAAGATCCACCTATGCTGTAGGAGCCATTGATGTAGTAATCAAGATCATAAACACCATCTGTTTTATTAATAGAATCCATAATACTTGAGACTGACTGCAGATGTTATGTGAGGAGTGAGACTTATTTTTAAGTACAATCTAATAATAAGACATCTGTGCTACGAACTGGCTTTAGTCTGACCTCTGCTGTACAGTCATAGTCTAGCCCAGGGTCTTTAAATGACATGGTTACTGAAAGATATTGTGCTAATGGTTAGCTTTTTCCTTCAATTCTGTGCATGTCCTCAGTGTACCACGCCATTTATTTGGAGGACCTGACGGCAGTGGAGCTGACTGAGAAGATCGCCCAGCTCTTCAGCATTTCCCCGCAGCAGATCAGCCAGATCTTCAAACTGGGCCCTACTGGTATCCATGTCCTTGTGAGCGATGAGGTGAGCTGAACCCTTCTGCCTAATCCCCCCCCTTCCAGTATCTAATCAGGTGGTTTGTAAAAACACAGTTCATCTTTCTTGCAGATGATTCAGAACTTCCAGGATGAGACCTGCTTCATTCTGGACACAATGAAAGGTAATGAATTCCCTTCACTATACGGATGTGAGTGCATCACAGATGCCTGCATGTATTTGGAGAGTGCATTGGTGACCTTTCCTATATACAGTAAAATTGGCTGTTTCCTATCCTGGCAGCGGAGACTGGTGATGGCTATCACATCATCCTGAAGTGAGGAGACACCAGCAGGCACTAGAAGGAAAAAGTTGCAAATGGACTTTGGGGAGGCAGGGAGCCTGATTCTCCAGCACTGTTTCCTGGTTCCCATAATTCCCTAGCAATCACCGGTCTGATTTTTCTTGCGCACTGTGTGGAAGAGCACCCTGTACCATCCCAAACTGCGATCCTCAAGAGGATGCCACTGTTGGATTATGCGACTGAAGATGCACCACATTGTTTAACTCTTTTATTTATTTTTTTGTTTTGTTAAACCTAGTCATATTCAATGGAGAGTAATTTTGTATTACCAACCCCAACTTAATTTTTTTTTTTATTATTCCTTTCAGAACCACCCCACCCCCAAAAAAGTAAAAAAGAAAAAAAAAATCTGCATCCACTGAGTATTTGGTGTGCCAAATCAGAAGCTGACACATGGAATGTGCTGTCCTTTGTCAGGTCTGTTGCTTACTCTTATGGGCTGTCCTGATCCCTGTATCTGCCCTCCCCAGTTGCAGTTACTCCGAAGCCCTGAATCGCTAGAAGCCTGAAAGCACACAGGAAGGAAAACTGGAGGGCAGTTAGGGAAATGGTATCACTTAAAGTAAAAAAAAAAAAAAAACTGGTAGAATGTCAGTTTATTTGGGTCGGTACGTATAGGTGAGTCTACTATCAAAAGTCTTGAATTTATTTTGTCAAATGTATTTTTATTTTAAGAAATGCTGGTAGCGCTAATTGTTTGTAGTGCTTTCTGTGGGGGGTGAATACTGAATGACATTAGTGCGGCCTGCTGACTCTGTGGGCTGCAGTTACCTCACTAGAATCCCGGCCTGAGGCCCACTTCTGCCCTGTCTGTCTGGGGTTTGCATGTCCCGTGTTGTGCAGGTTTCCTCCAGGTACTCCAGTTTCCTCCTGCATTCCAAAGACATGCAGTTAGGCTAATTGGCATCCAGATTGTCCGTAGTGTGTGCACGTGTATATACGCTTGCCCTGCAATGGACTGGCATCCCATCCAGGGTCTACCCCTAACCTTGTGCCCTATGCTGCCTTGTCCCCCCACGCAACCCTGACCTGTGTAAGCAGTTTGAAGACCGATGGATGCCTTTGCCATTATCGTTTTTACCTTTATTTTTTTTATTCAAATGGACATCTGCAGCCATTCTTTGGAATGAGGACAAAGGAGAACAGCAGGACTCGCTGTCGAAAGCTTCTGCATCCTGTCCCCACTGTACACCCCGTCACAAGGATCACCTATGAAAACTGAAATGGAGCATCTTTCTCCTATTTATTTAGAGGGAAAATGGCTTAATTGTGTTCAAATTATACGATAGATATAGGGGTAGGTGTGTGTGTGTGTGTGTGTGTGAGTGAGAGGGTGATGGTGGCAGAGGACTGCCTTATGCATGTTGCTTTTTATTTTTGATGAAACTGCCTTCTGTCCTGCACCCCCTATGACTGCTTTAGCTCACTGGTAAACATGGAGCACTAGGGCCCTCCAGCTGAATTGCCACCTGTTTGCAGAGAGCTTAGCATCTTCCTTTCTGTCCAGGTCCCCCCCCCCCCCCCCCATTCACAGTACCCTGCAAATGATGTTTAGATAGGAAAATGACAGGAAATGATAGCCCCCACGGAGGAATGTCCTATTCTCTAACTCAGGTAGAACCTTGAAATGGGCCAAAACAGAATTTCACATGGTAACAAATCCCAGCATCCCTACTTCATCCTTCACGGCCACAGCTGGAATAAAGGGTATGCTACTCAATCATTTCAGAACAGCATACAAAACAAGCATTTGGAATAAGCTTTGCAAGAACTCTCCAGCTCCAAGTAGAACATTTAATACATTCGGCTATTTGTTTGTAACCCATATTTAAGTTTCATGATTTTTCCATTAGCCAAATGCATAGATGGATTGGAAGATGTTCACATTCTAAAACAGTCTATCTTTGCCCCTAGTCCTTACCACCAGGGATTAATCGACATACACAGCTGCATTTTTTATCATTTTAAATACAGCTTCCCCTTATATTCCCAAAGCTGCAGCAATGTTGTTCTGAAGAGATTTTGAGCAATTTGATATCATAACCAGCCGCTGACTCAAAGCCATAAACTGCAGTTAAAGTCGAGTCTGTGTATGTAGCAGTTTATTTTGTAATCTCCTCATGTGTTAGTCGCCTTTTTAACCACTGATTTTCATTTGCACTTAACTGTCTCCAGAAATTATCTGTGATATTTCTGTGTTATTCTGATCATTTAAAAATAGCGAGCATTTCAGAATTTCTGATGGATTAATACCTTTTGACCAGGGCTCTTCAAATCTGGACCTCGATTCCAAATACAGGCCTTGTTTTAGTTCTTCCAGGTAGTTTGTTTAATAATTACTGATTCTGATTGGCTGGAGGCTTCACACTTGGCTGAGAGGTAAAGGAAAGCTGGAAAATCAGCAGGGCTCGGCCCTTGAGGACCGTGATTTGAATAGCCCTGCTTTAGACCATCGTCTGCGAGAAATTGGTTGGATGGCATTGACCTCCTTGGCAAAAGCGCAGAGAATGCCATTCTATATATATAAAAAAGTCATTCATCTTATATTCTTTATTTCTTTATACTAGTGGAGTTTGGATATGACGCTGTCCTTAGTTTCCATGGTGACACAATAACCCGGAAGCACGAAAAGATAAATAAATATGACTATCACCATTAAAAATGGTATTTTTAAGTCAACACATGGCTTGTCTTTTATTTTAAATGCACTTTAAATATTTCTGATCATTATATGGTAGCTAGTCTAAAAACAATGACTTTTCACTTTTTGTACATTTAAGAATAAGCTACTTTTAAGTAGGCAGTGTAAAAGCTTTTCTTCACAAATTGACACACTTCACCCAATGGCTGATTTTATTTCAAAATTCAACATTTTGAAATAATATACTCTACAACCACAGAATCCATGAAATGTCATCTGGCTTAGAAAAAAAGATATGTTTGGGCTAGTGACCTCTGGGGTTGTGTGAAGGACTTCTGGGAAATGAAGTGCTTTAGCAACATTACGTACCAAAGCGTTCATTTTAATTTAAACTGGGACGAAATGCAACCTTTATTTTATTTTAATTTCAGCTACATTCTAAATTTCCATACTGTCGTACGACCATTTCCCCCCATATACCTATAGCTCTGGACTTAATCAGCTACAGTTATAATATATTTTCCGAAAAGCTAGAGCTACACTCTTGCCACTAATACTAGAATATTGTATTATTTATTCGACCTAGCATATTTAGATCACAGCAGCATGACGTAATCGTTTGAAGATTAAACGCGGTTCTTATTATTGCAGATGGACTGTTCCAGAAAAAAAATATATGAAGCAAAATCCAGCCTTCGTCCGGCATCCTGCAAGGAAAGTGTGCTGACCCAAATTACTATGCCCTTTGTTATAGAACGAGGTGACATGACTACACGTCCCGGCATTCATGTGACGTTCATGGCGTCACCAAGAATATATATGGCTACCGTGTAGCATTCCAAACGCTATTGTTACATTGTAACAAACCGGGCGGCAGAAGGGGAGAAGAGCTACGATTTTCCCCAACATTCAGAAGATCTTGCGCCGGCGAAATTACGACACCATCAAAGAAGAAAAGCAGACGATATATTTGGAAACTACATACTCGTGACAAGATCGCCCTGGTTACAAAAAATCGAACAGGGTGCAGCGGACTGTACAGTAAATGCAAGCATTTTTAAAAAGGATCAACGGGAGAAGAGAAAAACATTAAACACCCTTCTGTTATTTCGCAAGCGAGAGAAAAAATATACAAAATAAAACAATTTAACACAACTGTGGGAAGTCTTCCTCTTATTGCTTGCCCGGGTTGATCGGTATAGCTGAACCATTTCGCTGCCATAACGCGAAATCGCACATACTATAGCAAGCTCTAAAACAACCGAACGTGTTTTTTCTTGTGTAGTTTTGCATTGCAATCCTAAAGTCGTATTTTACACCAACGTACGCGGCACGGAAATTCAGCACTTCTTACCAATGTGTGCAGTTTTTTCTTCGTCAGATCTGATGCCATAAAAAAGAATTCTCTATTCGCATAGGCGTTCGTTGTACGTGTCGAAGCAGATAGCGGGACGGAAAAAAGGAAGATAAGGACGACAATATAAGAAGGAAAAGTGCAGGGGGCTTGGTAATTATACTCGGAGAATCGGAGGCCGGCGAGACCGTTCTCCGCTCCTCTCAAGGTAAGCAGTTCGGGGGCTTTGGGGCTGCCGACAGTTTGCCAAATGCCATATTCTAGAGAAAGGCTGAATAACGTTGTGGGGAGCCTGGGCGTGCTGGGCTGCTTTGCGCTGCCTTAGCCTGGTGGAGGGCAGCTAGCGCCTTATCGCCGGTACCCGGCACACTGCTAAGGTTTCTCCCGTAACTGTTTAACCATCTGCCGTATCTTACTATGCATGCCCATTTAGCTTTTGCATTTAACCTTGCCCCATACTTACGAAGGGAATCGGCGACTCGATGGCTGAGTTGACGATGACACGACTGTCTCTAAAAGAAATGTTTTTTTTTTTTATTTTCGGTGTCAGCAGTGCCAAATGGAACCAGTATTATATATATATATATATATATATATATATATTTTTTTTTTTCTTCAGTGTAAAAATTCTTTTGCATTATGTACAGGGCTGGAGACTTGCTGACCTTCCCTAGGCCTATTGCCTTTTTTATACAATTAGGTTTGTCTCTTGACGATCGGGCCACGTTTGTGCGTTACAGAGTTAACTTAACCGTTTACTATAACGGTAACCGGTGAAGGCAGGTTTTCATGGGAATGTACACGGTCATCTAACGATGGGAACTGACACATTGTCCCATTAGTCTGCATGGTTCTAATTATTACGGCTGCACAGTGGTCAGATTCCGTAAATTTTCATGACTGGAATCTCATCAGAAATGGTGACTCAGACTAACCTCGATCAAATCCAAAGATATATCCGGACAATCCACTGGCAGGCTATTGCCATTTTAACCTTGCCCAAGCTGCCCATGACTCTTTAGCTCCACTGTTGCAGTTGTTTTGTTTGATGTTGTGTGTGTTGTAGCTTCGGCTGATGAGTTTTTGAGCATCCATGTCTAAAAAGGAAAGTGTGATGGAAGAACCATGTGTAATGCGTGCAGAAAGTACCACACTGCAACATGCAAGTCAGACACTCAAGGAAGGGGAGGACCGTGACCACCTGAAAGATGGCCTAGACGTAAGAAGAGGACTTGGAGATACTTTAACCAGAAATTCCAGTCAAAAATGTACTTTTGCTTCAACCTGCTGACTGTCCGCCAATGCAGTATGTCCCCATAAAGGAAATGTTTTTTTGTCATAGTAGGACATGTAGATTTGTAGTGTACAACATTAAACGAAAGACTTCTCAGTGATAATCTGTCATAGAAGGGTTGTCATGCTCAGTTTGGACAGGCTGTGTGTGTAACGTTTAGTTGCAGTCTTTTTCTCTTACAGATCCTGGTACATTCATAATGATTTTATAATGACAAAGAATATTTAAAAATGGCGGATGCATTCCAATACAGCATTCTACCAGTGTAATTTTGGGAGAAGGCATTGATATGAACAGCTTACTAATTTATCCACAAACTACTGTGACTACAGCATACAATATAATAACAATATAGTGGCATCTCCTGAGTCTTGTGCTTTATTCTGATAAGAGAAAAGCCATTGTGACATATATTGAAAGGTGAAGCTATCTGATGTCATCCTGGGTAAACTCCACTATATAAATAGATGTATATCTCACATTGGCTATATATATATATAAAATGTATGTATGTCATATTAATCACAAGTAGTAACAAGATATTATGTGAATCCTAATTATGCTTCACTATTCCACCTAAAGAGAGAACATATTTCAGGCACTGTAGGGGGTGGTCTCTGGAAAGTGGTTGTGAATCAGCTGACTTAGGAAGATTAGCATATTTGGATAGCATTTTATAGGGTTTTTTTGGGTCAGCTGTTTTTGTTCATGTATTACTCTTGGAGAAAGACAGCCTTTTCTGTCTTAAGGAGAGAACATTTAGCGATCTGCCAATTCCATCTGACTAACACTGTTTAAAAAAGTGTCCTTGGAATAACTCCGCCGTCTCTCCAAAATAAAGATTTAGAAAGTTGTTTTGTTTCAATAATGTAATCTTAATCCGGATGACAGGATATGCAGTTTTTGCTAATAATCAGCTCTTAATTGCTTTAATTTATAATTTTTTACTCACTTATTCATTAACCTCACCTGCTAACACTCAAGGTACAAGCAGTGTTATGGGTAGAATTACACTTATTTTATAATACCTTATTATACATACTCTCATAACCTTCGGTGTCTTTGCAGTTGAAAATGCAGTTCAGGAATTAGATTTCCAACAAGGCACTATGGCAGTGTTTTTCAACCCAGTCCACAGGGACCCCCCAGACGGTCCACGTTTTTGCTCCCTCCCAGGCTCCAGGAAATTGGGAGCGCAAAAATGTAGACCGTCTGGGGGTCCCCGAGGACTGGGTTGAGAAACATTGCACTATGATATAGTTTTGAACCTTAGAAAAACTTTTTAAATTTAAGTTAAGTTAGATGGAATTTTGTAGCCAGACAGAGCAGTTAGTTGACCGTGTCAGATGACCCTCGGTTTATTGTTTTGCAATAATGCTTCTTCAGAAACCCCTCTGGCAGATTACAGCAGGGAGAACTTTTGAGAATAGTGGCCCATCGTTTCTGAACATGCCGGTCTCCCACAATTGGGTTAAGAGGCATAGTGGGTGTTGAATGCCTCTGACTTCTAGCAATGCTGTCATTAAATGGTTATAAAAACTTTGATAGCAAGTCTTTACTTTGCCCTGTATGTATGCAGAGTACTTTCATGAACATAAATCGTACTATAATCTCCCAAACTATGTGATGGATGACATTTAGAAAAATGAGGTCTTGCTGCTACTATTACAATTCAGTTGAAGACAAACAGGAAATGGAAAGTTGAGTGCATTTCTATGGTAAAACCATAGAAAAAGCATTGTTATGTATACTTTTTTGGCTACTCATTTATACTAGGCCTATAAATTAGTTTCATGAAATATTAACATTGGAACAATATATTACAATAGATGTAAGGTGGTATGTGAACACTTTCAATATAATAACTACTATGTACACTCACCTAAAGGATAATTAAGAACACCATACTAATACGGTGTTTGACCCCCTTTCGCCTTCAGAACTGCCTTAATTCTACGTGGCATTGATT
>JAODKM010000099.1:21862979-21874059 GCA_026780845.1 Petrocephalus sullivani | reverse complement strand
CATATTGCTTTAATCCTCATTGTTGGCCATATTGCTTTAATCCTCATTGTCGGCCATATTGCCTCTATCCTCATTGTTGGCCATATTGCTTTAATCCTCATTGTCGGCCATATTGCCTCGATCCTCATTGTCAGGCCATATTGCCCCCAGTGACGTCCCAAGCCAAAGATTGGAATCAGGGCTCATCCTGGCATTTTTAATTGATCCGTATTGGCCGTCACAGCTCAATCTATAGTCGGTGACAAAAAAAGTTTAAGCACCCAGAAGTAATGGTCCAATTTGGCTGTAATTTGGTACACGTGCAGCCCAGCGATGGGTATGTACATGATTCGAATTGCAAGGAGCTGGCATGTCTAGTCACCAGACACATGCCTCGGATGCCTCGTAGATGCATTAGACAGCATTACCAGCACTTGACAGAGTTTGAAAGGGGGGGGCATTGTGGGTTTGCATGAGACCGGGTGGTTGTATCCTGTAACTGCCTGGCAAGTGGGCCATGCAGATGTCAGTCACCCGATGTTGGAACCAATGTGAGGGCTCCCACGCATGCCATGCAGGTTCCGGTCACCCAAGACAGACCGGAGACATATTATAATCATCGCGATACAGTCACACGACCTTTCGCCACATTTAGATTCATTTCATTTCCACCCCATCTGGGTGCTTCACTTTTTTTTTTTTGCAACTGAGTTTATTTCCTTTACTGTGTTCGCCCCAATTTGCGTCAGTCGAACAGACTGTAAGGTTATGTGACATGCTGCGTAAGCCTTACGCACATGGCTTAAAACTGCAAACTAGGGAGACTTCAGCCATGAGGAAAATTTTTACATTTTTGCAAATGTTTGGAATGTTTGCAATGACATTCCCTCACAAAGAGGTAGCAATAGAGCAGGGCTGGCCAACCCTGCTCCTGGAGAGCCACAACCCTGCAGAGCTTAGGTGCAGCCCTAATTTAACACACCATAGTGCCTCAGTACTCATTGTTGCCCTGGTTGCAAATGAGGTAGTACTGTTTCTTTCCCTCTGTTTGATAGACTAAGTGAATGTAGCATTTTGCACCCTCTGTAGGTGAGCTTGTGAATAGCTAGTCTTTAACAATATCACCATATCTGCTTGCGGAAGCCTTCTTTGGCTTTCAGACCCTGTGCAGTCCCTCTCCTCATCACTGGAGACATGACTGATGTATGTCCCACACCCGCAGCTCACGAGAAATGGCACGGTGGAGTGTGCAGCGGCTGACACGCTGACCTTGGATGACGTGTCAGATGAAGACCTGGATGTCGAGGGCATGGAGGTGGATGACTGCTTCTTCCTGCAGCCGCTGCCTACCAAGAGGCGGCGGGCACTGCTGCGGGCCTCGGGCATAATGCGCATCGACGCCCGCGAGAAGGCGGAGCTGCGAGCCATTCGCCTCTCGCGTGAGGAATGTGGCTGCGACTGCCGCTCGTACTGCGATCCGCGGCGGTGTGGCTGCAGCCAGGCTGGCATCAAGTGCCAGGTGAAACTGGGGGGGTGTGGATGCAGGTTGGCCCTGTATCTGAGGCTTATAACGCCACCTAATATTACAGCTCATTATCAGATTGTATCATTTAAATGTACATTTACTAACCTATAGGGTTCACAGCTACACAGGATTTCTTAAGTAAGGTGCCTGTGAGTTGCAGCAGACCGAGGGGCAAAGCCTATTTAGACCTGCTGTGTGCACTATATGTATGTTTCCTCTGTGAGTGGCAGATCTGGATTACCTACAGTACTGTGCAAAACCCTTAGGCAGTCAAAGGAAATGTTTAAAGCTATTTATCTGGGTACTGAGTGTATATTTGCTCAGAACAAAAACAGTTTAATATTAGAACACAGTAAAATTAAGAGCAATGCAACCAAAAAGTTACTGATATCTAGTAGGACGGCAAGAACACCGCTTCAATTCCATAACTAATACCCAGGGACACCTCAGGTATTCCAAGTATTTAAGTTTCACAACTGACAAAAAAAACTAAACTTAGTGGTAAAAAGTCAGTGAGGTATTGATTAACCATACTCCTTGTCAAGTGGTTGAGTCAAAAAATACATTGGTGTATTTCACAGTCGCCACAAAGGCTGAGTTAACTTTAGTTAACTAACTGAGTTGACTGAAATGGTAAAGCTGGTTAAATGGTTAAGCTGACACACTTTGGCAGGCATAATAATGTGGAGATTCATACATCATTTTCTTTGCCTAAGACCTTTGCACAGTACTGTATGTTGTAGTAGTTGGCTTGGTGGTCGGGCTGTAGTGAGCTCTCTCCCCGCCTGCCGGCAGGTGGACCGCATGTCCTTCCCCTGCGGATGCTCACGGGACGGCTGTGGCAACGCGGCAGGCCGCATCGAGTTCAACCCCCTGCGTGTGCGGACGCACTACCTGCACACCATTATGAAGCTGGGCCTAGAACAGAGGCGGCTGCCGGAGCCACGGCCCGGGGAGGGGGCCCTGGAAACTCCGGAACCTCCGGCCTCTGCTGCTAGCCCCTCTGTGGACCCGTCCCTGAGGGCCTCGGACCTCCCCGATACCGGGCTGG
Organism: Petrocephalus sullivani; assembly: GCA_026780845.1. NCBI lineage: Eukaryota > Metazoa > Chordata > Actinopteri > Osteoglossiformes > Mormyridae > Petrocephalus > Petrocephalus sullivani. The sequence goes on along the minus strand of JAODKM010000099.1, from coordinate 21,871,504 downwards.
AGGCAAGTACTCTGAGCGCCCACACGGACAGCTTAGAGGTGGACTACGTGGCCCAGAGGGACAGCTTGGCTCTGGAGAATGAGGCAGCCGTGTTGCATCTGCAGACCGCAGAGGAACAGGAGCGGAGGAACCGTGAGCAGGAGCAGGAGGAGGGCGTGGCCAGCGAGGTCAGGTGTGGGCTGGGCGAACAGGGCCTGTGCCTGCTAGCAGAGCCTCCGCAGGACGGGGGGACTGTGGAGCAGCGTGAGGGGCCCTTCCTCATCCAGGGGGCTTTCCCAGCCGGAGGATCTCTGCTCTGCTTCACCGAAAGCCAGTTAGAGGCTCAACATCAGGCCCTCCTGAAAGAGCCCTCCTCTGTGGTTTACTACCAGATGGGGCACGAGGAGCCGGTGACTTATCAGGAGGAACATCCAGGAGCAGGTGGTGATGAGGAGAGCGATGAAGCAGTAGCACAAGAGCACAAGAGCTGCCAGCAAGGAGCGGACGAGATCGAGCCGGCCGCAGGTTCGAGTTCAGGAGATGGTGCGCAAACTGACGAGGGACACTTCGCTTACGACGATGAGTCCCCGCAAAACACTCCTGCTGTCTGCCAGGGAAACACCCATTCTGCCTTCAAGGGATTTGGAGACGGAGACCCACTGCCTTCCCAGGTCTAATTCCCTTAGGTTTTGCAGATGTTTTGCACAATAAAGTATATTGCCTACCTTAAGTAGAATATTAACAAAAAAATCTTAAAATTGCAAATAATAATATTATTATAATCAGTTTTCTTTAGAGACAAGCATGTATATTAGACAATAACAAAGAAGGAAGTGGTCCTCCTGACAGGACGCAGAAGTGTTTATTTCCTCACTGTGCAATCTGTCATATAAGAAGGAGCTGAATCTTATTGACTAATTAGAGGAAAGCTGTTTGCCCCACTGAGGCGGCTCAGCCAAGCAGCCTGTGAGGGGCTGTTACAGGCTTATTCAGTGGTTCCCATCTTTGTCTCAAGTTAGCACTGACTTCAAGACATGCCGTTTCTTTCTTTTTCTTAAATACATTGTTGGTCATACCTCACTGAGCACTAATTTAAAAAGAAAAAAAGACGCAGAGGACCGAGTCTTTAAATTGTCAGAGGTCAGCTGTGCTCTCTGAGGCTGTAGGTGGACCACTGAAGTGCCCTTGTGAAAATTACTTAATCCTGGAGATACTTGGTATAAATATAATGTACTGTACAGCATTCACAGGGACTGAGGTAGGGGCTCACATGCACCTTTTTGGGTGGGAGGGTGGGCTCTGGACCCTGTTGCATTCAGAGTGAAGACAAGTCAAAATGCACACGTTTTTACATTTGCCTTGGTTTTATTTTCCCCATTTTCTTTTATCGTTGCATTATGATAATCAAAATTCAAGTCCATCGGCCTTTGTTGATGCATGTAAGTATTTCATCAAAACGGAATAGTCGCCAAACTGCCCCCCAGCAGTCCTGGCGCTTACTTCCGCTGCGGACGGTAAGGTAAGCGGAGCAAGGCACGACACTAACAAACGGCTTAGGGTTAGCGTTTCTCCGAAAAATGTCGTCGCGTGACTTTAATGATGCTCATGTTCATTTGTGAGGTAATCTTTGAGTAAAATCTTTTTTTTCCCCACAAAGTGAGTCATTACCTCCATTTCTCCGTAGGCTATTACAGGAAGGTGTCATTGTTTGTTCCTAGAGGTAAAAAAAACTTCCTGTACAGAACTGTTCTGTCAAAAAATGAATGGAAGAGGACAACGTGTACATCATTTGCAGTTATATTTGGGTTCTAGTTTAAAAAAAATCAAACATCCAACATTGGCAAAAAACGTAGAATTTTTTTTATAAAGTAAATATATAAATTGATTTTGGTTATTTAATGTACAGTTCCAAGAAGGCAAATGTGTCGTATCGCGTATACTGTGTTGGTGTTGTACCAGTGTGTCGTACCACATCATCCTACGTTTAACAGGTTTTTCGCGAGTATTCCTCGTAGATGTCCAACGATAAGGCGATTTTATTTAATTAATGTAGCCTATGTCTGCCACCGATAATCATTCTTTCTGATTTCAGCAGCCACTCAGTTGTCATCCCACGTTATAACTTGTTCGTGAATTAAGTTTTTTTTTTTTACAAATTAGGCTCATTTTATTTTCTCAAATGTTACTTGTTTTATTATGTTTTTCATTTACTTTTTGGAGGTCTGTATTTAATTGTCTTGTCTTAGTGTTACCCTTCGTTACTGGGGTTCATTAGCGTTATTTATACCAGCGCTGCATTACTTTCTGATGTCTGTGTAACTCGCTTTCAAAACGTGACCTCAGTATCAGTTTGCCTACTCATTAAAACAATGTTAAAATGTCAAAGTCAAACTGAAATAAAAGCGACGAACATTTTGGTTGTTTGAAGTACTGTACAATCTTACCTGACAATTAATTTAAGTGGATTCAATTTCCCCTGTTTTGTCTGGCATGCAATACTGTACTGTCTGTACAGTAACAATTTGGGGTCTGCACTGCTACTCGATCAACTTCAAATTTCAGACTTGGCATCACCTTAATAATTAGTCATCAAAATGTGTAAAATATGATAATGAATTGAAAATTTGAACAAGGAAATCGCCAGACGTACAGTTGCAAATGCCGTGTGACTATGTGTCAGGCGAACGCTGCCGCCCGGTGTAACGGGGGTGTAAAGATCACTGTATGGAAATGTACTTACCGGTGACGCATGTGGCGGAATATTTCCGTAACTGTGCATCTGTCCCTGCGTCGGTGCCCTGTCATCCTTTCCGTTTTTATCCGGGAACACAGAGACACTGTCAGGCTGAGATGCAGCTCCCGGCGCTTCAGGATTTCAAGTCAATATTGCGTTCTTCAGTACTGTCCAAAGGCATCGTACCACTTATGTCCACTTATAAATGTGCTCACTTATGCCACGATGCTCTAGGGGTCTGTACTATTATTTAGTAGTGTATAACATTTAGAGAACGTAATCATTAGGATATTGCAAAACGCATACCAATTATTGTCTCATAATGTAATCATCAGAAGTAATTAATTACATATGTAATTACGTCGTGAGATTGTCTCATCATGAGATTATTAAATTTTTAGAAACGGCCCTGCTAAGAGATAATATGGCAGATGTGTTGCATACTATGGAATATTATTCTATATACATATGCAATTAATTACTTATCCTAATGATTACATTCTCTAAATGTTATACACCACAAAATAATATTCCATAGTATGCAGCACATCAGCCTTTATTATGTGTTAGCAGGGCAATTTCTAGATATTGACAAGCTCGGGGGCTAAGTGAAGTTTACCTGGGGCTGGAATATATTTTTAAGAATGATTGGCATCGAGGCTTAAAATATTCGGGGCTATAACCCCGAGTGATCGGACTCAGCAACGACCTTGTGGCTCTTTAAGGATTGCGACGTGGCACAATTTAAAGAACTGCTTAGCGGGTGACTGGCACAAGTAGTATGGGTACAATAAAAAATGTTACGTGCATGATATGCACATATGTATGGCTGGGAAAAACAATGTTCCCCCGGATAAAAGATAAATGATTCTCAGGGTGACGATCATTGCAGCCACAACTGCTCTTGGCATCGCCAAAAAGGGACGGGTGGACGAAAATATTCTAACAATGGCTGCTGGCAATGGCAACAATGGCAAAAGTTCAAAACATTAAAAACATTTCTCTGCACATTTAATAAGAAAATGGCTAAGGAGGTGACTATCGCATGCGATTTTCACCGAAGGCTATTATTTTACAAAATAAGCCGATTGCTGCCTGAGGTTTTACCTGGGTGGACTGTAGTAAGCGTGCAACAGGTCGGTGTTGATCGACACAAGCCTGTGAAGGTAAACTGTAATGTATATAGTGAATATGATATTTTACATTGCCTGTTTTACAGGGAATAATTAAGTTGAAGGCGAACTTTTGGCGACCTGATTTCCCGGCAGTTTTATTGTGCTGCAAGCAGAAAAAAATGCATTTATTTTTAAAGCCAGGTACACATCCAGTACTTGTTCGTTCTTTGATAACTGCACCAAACACCCGTTATTAACCTGTTATAGTTTTAGCTACAGCTTGCTTAAAATCCCTCTGTCTCTCCCTCTGAGAGTCCCATTTGTCTCAGACACTTACAGATGCATTACATGTTCCCCATGCCTTGCTGACGGCAGCCTTCCGCTCAGATACCACGTGCTGTATTCACCGCCCAGGTCCATTGCTCTCCCGCCTACTTCCTTCCCGCCAAATTTGACGTTTAACTAGAATGTTATCCCCAAAAGGCCAGGGTGGAAAATGTATGTCTTAAAATAGTATTGCGTTCCCTCGCAATACTTTTCCATTCCCTTGCAATAGTTTACGAGGCTGAAGTAGGTATCTTATTCGGCAGTTTCTTATTCACAGAATCCGTTCCACCTTAAATAGGCGTAATGCGTGATCTGCCATATTCACAGCAATTTATTTGGTCAAAATCAAAACGTCCGTTCAAAATTTTAGTACCATCTGAAAGAGCATCTGTTGCACTTACTAAATTCAGAGTATGAAGATATTTTACTGTGGAAAATAATGCCCCCTGAATTTGGCATTGTTTCCCAATAAGACATTGAAAATGTGTGTGGTCTGCCGTCTTCAAAGCAATTTATCTGGTCAACATCAAAATGTCCGTTCAAAACGGTAAAACCATGTGAAGGCGCAATTATTACGTCCAGAATTTTAGAAATAATGTCCTATGTAAGTTCCCTTGAAAATCTGTGTGTAATCTGCCATATATGCAGCAATTTATCTGGTCAACATGAAAACGTCCGTTCATAATTCTAATAATTTAATTCTGCACTTCCTTTTCCCTTCCGTTTTGATTTTGACCAGATACATTGCTGTGAATACGGCTGATCACACATTATGCGTGTTTTAGGTGGAACGGATTTTGCGAATAAGAAACTGCCGAATAAGAAACCTACTTCAGCTTCGTAAACTACTGCGAGGGAATGCAAAAGTATTGCGAGGGAACACAAAACTATTAAAAAAAGGTCCCACCCTGACCTTTTTAGGGCTCCGTATGTGTGGACCACTGGTAACAAAATATAGCGTTTGCACTATTCTGAATTTATTTCATAATTTGCTGATTCAATATTTATTCCACTGGTGTTTTTGCAGTTCTAATTGTAAACACACGAGGGCAGTACTGGACAACAAATAGGTCATCAACTCACTTCAGTGCTGCTAGCACATATTTAAGTGCAGGGCCGGCCCTGGGTGTTATGGCACCATAGGCAATTGCCTGTCGCCTACAGGGCAGGCCAGCCCTAGTTTTGGGTGCTTAAAATGTCAAGATGCCAATTCATGGGTTGATTATAAAGGATTTCCTCCAACTGTTTTGAATAATTATACTACACATCATACAATTTTTAACAAATGAGTTTTTTGACATGGTGCCACGCTGTATTTTACTGGTCTGCATAGGCTGAAAAGACTATGTCATGGACATTTGTAGATACTGAAAAATACGCAAAAGTATTGGGATACCTGACCATTACACCTACAGGAACTTTTACGACACCCCGTTCTAAATCCATAGGCATCAATATGGAGTTGATGCACCCCTGCCCCAGAGTATTTAGAGGAACCACCCGTGGTCGACATCAGCGAAGAAGGGACCTTAACCCTCCTACTTATGGTAAATGATACTAGCCCTTACCACACCAGGGACTCTAGCCCCTACCTTCTCCAAAATAAATGAATAAAATAATTGATTATAGTGCATACATAAAATAAAATAACTGATTATTGTAGATTATGCAATGTGGAAAAGATGTGTTTTCAACCTAGTTTTGAAAGTACTAAGACATTCAGTAGCTCTCAGGTTTTATAGGAGAGAGTTCCAAAGTCTGGGACCATTGAGGTCAGAGCCTGTGCAGGGCAGTCAAGTTATTCCACACCAAACTCACCCATCCATGTCTTTTGGACCTAGCTTTGTACACTGGGACACAGTCATGCTGGAACAGAAAAGGGCCTTCCCCAAACTGTTCCCATACAGTTGTAAGCATAGAATTGTCCAAACTCTCTTGGGAGGCTGAAGCATTAAGGGTTCCCTTCTTTGGAACTAAGGGGCCTTGCCCAACCCTTAAAAATGACCCCATACCATTATCCCTCCTCCACGAATCTTTACAGGCGACACAACGCACTCAGACAGGTAACATTCTCCTGGCATCTGCCAAACACAGACTCATATATCAGTCTGCCAGACAGAGAAGTGTGATTTGTCACTCCACAGAACATGTTTCCACTGCTCCATAGTTTTGTGACGACATGCTTTACACCACTTAATCTGACACTTGGCGGTGTGCTTGGTGAAATGAGGCTTGCATGCAGCTATTTGGCCATGAAAGGCCATTCCATGAAGCTCCTGGAGTATGTCCTATGACAGTACCAAGCTTGAATACATTGAGCTATTCAGAACGGCCCATTCTTTCACAAATGTTTGTAAACCTGACTGCATGGGTAGGTGCTTGATTTCATATACCTGTGGCAATGGGTCTGAATGAAACACCTGAATTCAGTGGTGTTTCCAAATATTTATGTCCATATACTGTACATAACTGGAGTGCAGGACAAATATTTGAAAAAAATTCTTCTGTTGTCTTATTGGCTATAAGCACTCTGTTGACATGTGATTTGCATTCCCATGGCGAAGTCATCTCCTAACACCCTGTGCTAGATATTTAACTGCAGCTGCTGAGGAATGGAGTGTGTGTGAGAGGTTTAAATAGCTGCCAGCTTTATTGCTAAGGAAGAGTGCAGAGTGTAATTAGGGATTTATCAACTGCTAATGATACACCTGATATACTCTGCTTTACCTTCATCTCCTACCTTGACAAATTCTGTCCACGTCCTTCCAGATAAGCACACTCTCATTCCTGATTCACAGGTGCCCTCCATGGGCAATGAACCAGCTCCCCAGATACATGCAAACTTGTCCTTGTCTTCAAAACCCTTGCTGACCCTCCAGCTCCTCCTCCACCCACCACTTGCATACAACTAGTGTCTCATGGCTGGGCCCAAGATTTTCTTGGGGGGACACAGTTGGGGAGCACAGTGGCATTACCAGAATGTCACCTGGGGGTGAGGTTGTGGGTGGGAATGGGGAGAACAATTAATGTTAAGCACACCACAAAAAGCGAAAGGTGCAGCAGGCATGCTTGCTGGATATGTGTTAATCGTCCATTGTTAGCATCTTTGGGGGTGCCCTCTCTATATACAGACTGAACACTCTCTTTAGTCACCCTTCTTATTTGGATTTTTTGGATGTTTTCAAGCTCCTCCTCACTGATTGACCCACTATCAAGCTTGTGGGAGTTTTAATTACCCAAACATGTTCTGAGGGCAGAATGAAAAATGATTAGTTCAGAGAGATAACCAATCAAATTGTAGAGGAGGCTAGACCAAGACATCTGATCAGTTGGTCTGACATCTCTTAACCAATCATTTTTCATTCTGTCCTCAGACACTGGACCATGGACCCGGCTCCGGATCTCTGTAACAGGGTAGGCCAGGAAGATTTTTTTGTGGGGGCAATTACATATAAAAAAAACGAGGCTGGTTGGGCAAGCCTTGTGATTGGGTTGGCCAGGCCCACCCTGGCCCCCTCCGTAAACCCGGCCCGCCCTGTACCCTTACATCTCCTTCAAGCCATCTATCCCTCGCTCACTTCTGTATTTATTCACCCTCTGTTCTTTACTGGTACATTCCACATTATTTTTGAGCAAGCCTGAATAGCTCCATTGTTGAAAAACCCACATTCCAATACCAGATTATGTGTTCTTGTATTTTGCAATTATATTTAGATTTTACTATATTTTGTTTGTTCATTTGAATAGCTTATCACAGTGTTTTACTATCTGCCTCACTTGTACATCAATTTGGATAAAAGTATCTTAAAGTCCCACCGGTCTCTCTGGAGAATAGGATTTTAGGAGCTTATTTAGTCATGATCTACTTCTATAGGTATACGCTGACTTACACTTCTTCCTTTTGCAGCTCTCTGTAGCTTGGACCATGTGGACAATTTGCTGTATTGGCAGGGGGCCCTGGAATAGAGATTTTTGGTGAAGCTGTTTTCCTTCAGTGAGTCCTGCATTTTGATGCAGTACCACACAGCCTATTGTCACAAAGCCCCGATTATAGTTCCACACAACCAAAAACGTAGAAAAGTCCAGTTTGACCTTTGATTGGAGCAAAAATCCTGTCCTCTCTCCTTGTGTCATAATAAAAGAAATAAAAATACATTTACAACAAGATAGCATTGTACTAGATAGCCAAGTAAAGAAGTATTTCAGTCTGAATAATATATTAAATAATGCTTTCTGCCAGCTTACTGTAGGGTACCATGATGTGAGCAAAATGATGTTCGGTCTAGTTTTGGACTCCCTGAAGGTGTAAATTAGGGGCAGGGCTTACTGAGTTATATTGAAGGTGATTCCAGCTCAGTACTCAGTGTGCT
>JAODKM010000099.1:21838531-21849371 GCA_026780845.1 Petrocephalus sullivani | reverse complement strand
CTCCTGTGGTGGAGGACGCGCTGCAGGATGTGGAGGACTCTCCTGTGGTGGAGGACGGGCGGCCGGATGTGGAGGACGCTCCTGTGGTGGAGGGCGCGCGGCGGGCTGCGGAGCACTCTGCGGTGGGGGAGGGTGCGCGGGAGGAGAGGTTAACATCAACCCAGTGATGACATTGATGGCCTCCAGAAACCAAGAATTCAAACTAAAAATATCACACACACATAACTTTTGACTGACTCCTTATAAAGTACATAGGATCATACTGACACAAGGTAATGAGAAATCTTTCTCTTAAAAACTGCGCACAAAAAAACATTACAATCGGCAGTGCTACCACGTCCATGGGGTAAATAGCAGGAAATGACTGCAGTCATTAGATCTAAACATCCTGGTGCCGAATCCTGTTCTCAGGCGTCATCCACCTCTGTCTGGGAAAAGCCAAAAGCTGGGTATCATCCTACGGTTCTGACCAGTATGTGAGTAACAAGACCAATTAATCAGCCTGCAACTGTTTCCTATTACTATTATCTAAACTCTAGAGCAGACAGTATGAGGGTGGGGTCAAGGTTTAGTCATAGGAAATTTAAAATACATAGGAAAAAGTACAAAGAAAAGGCTTTTCTCTCGGCCAAAGGGAATTCTGTTGGTAGCTTCTTAGAGTAGCTTCTTAGACGCTCAAGCGCTCTTTGAACCCTGTCTGCATCAGGTAAGCCTAATTTAGGTTTATTAAATTTGAATTAATGTTCTCTGTCTTACTGAATGTACACCTGTGGGTCTGGGAGATAAACCTACACAAAAGAAGCATAGATCCATCTCCTCGCTAGAGCTGCAAAAGCAGGGAGAGAGGAGGCTGTCTCTAACAGGACTGCTCTCCCCCTGTCTGTTACTCCTCTGCAAGTCATTCCCAGACTGTTAATATATGGGCAGGTGCGTTTAGTCAAAATCCCTAAGGTACTGAAAGGTGCTGTTTGTGACACTGCACCTAATATAAGCCCAGTGGTGGAAAGTAAAAATCCAGACCAAGATTTTATTACGACCAACCAGTTGTGACTGTGACTCTTTATGCTCAACTCATTGGTTGAAACAAAATCACGGTCTGGATTTTTACTTCCTGGACCTGAAATGTCCACCTCTGTGTTTAGGACAGGAGTCATCTTATTAAGGGACTCCGGGGATCCAGTCCACTTTTTAATATTCTATTCACTGTTATAATAAGGCAGCAAAGCAGATCAGAAATTATAGCCGTGCTTATACAGGCTTATGGTTTTCCTTTGGTTACTCTGCTTACAGCCACAACCCCAAACTCATTAGCTCGTGGTAGAGATGGCTGATGGTGGAATTGTGCATGTATTTAAAGAACCCCACCATCTGGTTTGTAAGATCTGTTTTCAGACCCCACTCGGCTCATGAAGATTTAGACTCAGGGAAGGTGGCGTGTGTCATAGAGAGTACACCTGTGTGATGCAGGCAGAGTGGCTGGGAGCTGGGGGCACCTGCTGGCCTCCTTTGATGGCTTCACAGTGCATTCAGCACATTAGAGGAAAAAAGAGAACATATTAAAAGTTTCATCGCTTTTATCTAGCTGTAAGTGACATGGGTTTAATTTCACTCAGTATAGCCAGCCTGCACAGTTAACACTGTGGCCTCACACCTCTGGGACCAGGGTTCCACGTGTGCTGTGTTTGCATGTCCTCCCTGTGTTGTCATGGGGTTTCTTCTGGCTACCCCAGTCCCCCCCCCACACCATCCGGGGCTTTTCCCAGTCATAGGGTCTGGGATAGACTCTGGGCCCTCCATGACCCTGAATTGGGCATGCGGTTACAGAAAATGGATGGTTGGCCTGTGAGCCTAGGTGCAAATGCAACGTAACCTCTAGAGGTAAGATCTGGCCTGGTGTCATCCATGCTGCGGCAGTCAGGAGCACTCTCCCCCAGTCTGCTCCACTGACAGCCCTCTCTGCTCCCTGCACATGGGGTCGGTTGTACTGCTGCAGCAATCGATGGAAGTAATTATCCTGGAGTGCAGGCTTGGAACATTTGGAGGCGTTTGCTCAGAAACGGGAATCAGCATTCCCTGATTTTTATGGACGCAGATGCAAGGCATGTTGCCCCGTATCGGCCTGTATGTGCTGATTGCTACACTGCTTAGGCCACATCTAGGGGGGGGGACTCCATCAAGCCAGTGCACAGTCAATGGAACTTCATACTCATCGCAACACTCCTCTTTATGATCGGATCTGATCCAACAGTGGTCCGGTTTCGCTTTTTCCGCCATACCTACCATCCTTGGGATCAGCCTTAAGTTTTCTCAGATCCTCCCAAGGCTGGCTGCCCGCAGAGCCACATCACATACACATCCCCCCCTCTGGCCTGATAGCCCCCCCCCCCCCCCCTTTCCAGCTCCTCCAGCGTCAGCAACGCAGCAGCCGCTAGAACATCGCGGCTCCCACCCAGTGCCTCTACCTCACTCGGTCTCTCACTTGGACGACTCGCACGCAGCGGGCTGACTCACATGTTCCAGTCTGAGTCCCTGGTGAGAAGTAGGAGGTGCCTATGGTGGGTGTGTGAGCGTGCGTGTGCGTGTGCGTGTGTGTGTGTGTGTGTATCGGGAGTTAATGGTGCAAGTGGGGATTGTCTAGTACGACAGACCTAGTGGCCAAGCAGAATGAAGGCAGCACAGAGAGGCATGCCAGATGACTAATGTAAGCCAGACTCAGCACAGTGGGAATATGTTTTTCACTGTGAAGAGGGAGGCTGCTACAGGCAACATGTGTTAAAGTCTCAAACTCAGAGAAGACCCTGAGACTTCAGTTCTAATCCCAGTTTTGACTTTTATAATGAGGGAAAACAAAACAGGGTGTGTGCTTAAAGACCATATGATTCATAAGAATTTTGTCCTATTCTATTTAAAGCTAAATGACTCAAAATTTCCTTAATGATGTTTCCTCAGGAAACAAATGGCTTCTCATTGGCAGCGGGAACTTCAGCAAGGTCATGGGTAAAATTGCTCAAAGTGTGTGCTCACCAGTCCCAATGGGGGCCTTCCTCACGCAATACTGGAACGTCAAGTACTGCTGTTGGTGACTGTTGACAAGAAACAAGCCATGCTTTACCCCCACTGGGAAGGGTGTGAACTTTCCATTCCAGAACTATTTTAGAGAAGATTCCAGACCACAGCACATTTTATCAATCAAGTGTTCTTATCGCTCTTGATTTGGGCCCTGAGCTTGGGGGGGGGGGGGGTGGGTTCTACAAAGCACGATTTCTTACTTAGCTGGACAACTTGTTGGATTTAAGGTAGTCCAGCCTAAATGTAAGAGAACGAAGGTGAAGTGCATTTAACGCGTATTAAAATCACTATAGCCCTGTACTGGATAATCGTTTATGTAAGATGGATGGATGTACAATTATATGCTAATTAAATAATTATCCAGCCATCTATTTTTTATTAATATTATAATGACTTTAATTTATGACATAATTAAATAAACAGCCACTATTATGCCTTTCCCTTTGATATTACGTAACTTACCAGGAGAAAAAAATAAATCGTGATTTTTTTGTTTTCAAATTAATCTCAGCTCTTTCTAAACCCTGATGGATTCATCCAGCTGGTCCGGTCTGGTAGGAGATGCGATCTGAGCTGCTCCTGGACACCAAAGATCAGAGAGCCGTGTGCCTGTGTGAACACAGGTGTTCTGTGCTTAGCTGCCCCCCAGATCCCACCTGATCTCCTTCAGTACCCTTCTGACTCACTGCCACCGTGTCTCCCCCACATTGCAGTGCAGCCAGCTTTGGTCCCGCAGACGGCAACAATGGGACTGTTCCTCCCTGTACACCACACTTTCGCTTTATTTCTTTGGGCTAAAGCTGTCTGATTGGCACAGTGAGCCTTTGGCCTGTAATAATTGCCGTTACATGCTACATTTCATGCCTAGCCGTGTTTATTGGCACGAAAAGAATAGGTCTGAGTTGGCCAGCTGTTCACATAATGCTTGTTGAATTCTATGCGGTCGCCTCATGACATAATTCTTTTCAGGACATTAGATCACTATGCATTGACTCTTTTGCAGTTGCCAGCTGGAGGAAATTGCTGACTGAATATCCTTATTGAACTAATTTTGCAGGATGTGAGCGACATTGAAAAAAGAGGTACTTTACCAAACCACACTGCCACATGTTATAAAAGCTCATGTTTTATCAGAGAAGCAAAGGTGAAGAGGGCACACGTGTGCATCTTATGCCATTTGTTTTTGTGATTATATTTCCATGTTCCAAAAGGAAAGGATATGATTAATCTGTGTGCAGTCAATTCATGTTTTAGGCCATTTCAGAAACACCAGCTACCTTTTCAGATGAACTCACCCCCCTACCAGTGTGTACATTTCCAGGTAGTCTTTTACTATTCAAATTAGGCTTTCTCTGTTTGTCAGAACATCCCAGGTTGTCATTAGGAATGCTAGCATGGGCACCATGAAGGGATTTTACAAGGGGAACCCTGGAAGGAATTTCAGTAAGAGTTCTTTTTCCTCTCTGAGAATGGACAAGCGCCATAATCTTTGTACTAGCAGATGTTGGCATGCAGTTTTTTTTGGCCAAGATGACATCACCACCCTGTGGCATTCACTGAGATTAAGAGGCTTTGCGAGAACAAAGCAGCTCTCCGAAACGTATCAGCCGCATGCTGAAACGGTGCTGCTCCTCCGTGCTGGAAAACGATAATTGGAAGCACTTGGTAACATTTCACAGCCTCTGTATAAAGTTAAGGCATTAAACATTGTTTTATTGCACGCTGACACATGTTCAAGTGCCAGTGCATGTACTGGTCTGTTTGACAGTTTATTTAGAAGTTTCCCCTGGTTATAACCCACAGCTGCCCTCCCTGGAATACTGTAAACCTCCAGGAAGCAAGCATGTAGTTAAAGGGGTGACATACATTAGCACATTAGGAGCTGCATTCCAGCGCACAAAAGCCGGAAGAGCGCTGCTGTTCACAGTGTTCCCAACTTGACTTGTTGTTTCTCCTCGCTAATTGTTGTCTCATACGCCAAATATGAAACTTTTACCCCTGAATATTTTTTGAGCAATAATATTCATGCACATCGAGATGACAAACTGGTCCTTTACACAGGCACCTGACTAAGCTCGCCAAGCAGAGTAAATAAAGATGTCGCTATTTCATTCTAGATGAACGCCAGAATTCATTTTATCTAGAGAGAACATTCTGTGGCCAAAGGTATGCTTCTGCTTTGCAGCACGTCAGGGTCTGCAAATACCAAGATGGTGACTTAGCTGGTCCACGTCATGCACTTACGAAGTTTACAGGAGACCTCAAGGGTCTCGCTGTCTCGTTGTGACCACATGTAAAGCCTGAAGGAAGGCTGTGTCTCATACCTCTCTTACAGCCTTAAATCAGCAGTATAGTCAAGCCGTTTTGCTAAAGTATGCTTCGTGAAGCTTCTTGAGGGTATGGATGCTTTGATAATCAGTCATTTCATTTCCTGATAAAAGGACAGGGGACAATTTCGAGCACAAGACTCTTGACCAAAAAGTTTTTTTGTTTCATTTCTTCCTTAAAGTACGCACCCACAATCCATAATTAACCTGTTAAACAGATGCAAGGCATTATGCTGTTAGCGTGCCTTACTGGAACAAAGTGTGAAAGTTCTACTTCTTGGTCATTTCCATCTTTTGCCACCCTCCGGTTATATTTCCACAGAATGGCATACTGTGGTTTTAATTTAGCTAAAACTACCCTTCTAAATGGTACAGAAATTAGTCAGCAGTTCAGAAACAACTCAAGTATTTAAACTTATTCATTCACTTATGCTTATTGTGTCTGTACATGGCTCTCCTTTTTCATCTTTGATGACATTACTTAGCTCACTTAGTCTTATATATATGTATATATTCATTTCAACAATATGTCAGCGGTATACAAATTTTTGTGGTTAACACTTTGTGCTTAATTAGAACATAGTTCTCTGGCTCTAATGCGTCGTAGGACCAGTTGTGTCTTTTTAATGTTTTCTAATCTAATAGCAAAAAAGGCTCAAATTTGCTACATTTTTGTATGAGTACAAGAGTTGTTCTTCATATTCACAGGTGATGGCAATAAGAACCTGTCCAAAACCAAGATTTCCTAAATTTTCCTTGTTCAAGCTTATGCATTTCAATCAGCCATAATGTATGAAGGCAATGTCAGTGGCCGAGTCACAGGTAACACAATACCAAAGCATGTGCTTGTGTAGATGCAATGTTTTTAACTGAAGGTTCCATTTCTGCCCCATAACTGGCTGTACTGATATATGTATCCTGAGGCTAAGGATCAGGCTGCACTTTCCATCATGACGAGACACTGAATGACACTTCATACCAGGTCAACGCATACTTGCTTCTAACTCCTTTTTGTTTCAGTGTTAAGCTTCAGACCTTGTCATATCCCGACATTGTGCAGTGTAGTCCTGACTAATCCCTTAAAGTCCCACAGATTCTCCTTAAAGGGTAAACCTTCATTTCATGCATTTAAACAAGACAATTTATTTTCGATGTGCTGTTGGCCAATCCAAGGCACCCAGAGTTTAGCCCAGCGCCTGTATAACAATTTCCACACAAAAGCTTATTGTTACTGTCATCTGAAAAAGCAGTGCATCAAAACGGCAGCAACATCAACATTAACTTATAAGGAAATGCCCTCAGGTCAAAATATTTATGGCAAAGTGAGAGAAGTGGTGGGAATGAGTGCACAGGCATGAATCAGGAGTGCTTCTCAATGAATTATTAAGTGATTGCGCTGTGATATATGCTAAGTTTGGCCACTGATCAGACCTGATTGCAAACCAGAGCATAGCAACATCTAAACAGGACTCACTGAAGAGCGCTAGAAACAGCCTACCAAAGATGATCATGTATCAACAATGGCAGGGAGAAGCCCTTGCTTTGCTAACACCTACTTATATCGAGGGGGCTGGCCAGAACATATGAGTACAGGGAGGATATATATGGTAATGCTCCGTGCACCGACTGGGCTGGACTGGCTATCTGCCATCCCGGGTGGGACCATGCTTATGTGGGCCAGCAAAATTTATCGTGGACGACCTTTGTTGCTCGACAAAATTTGCCTTGGGGGATCCCCCAAAGTCCCGGGAGATTTTGAAGTACAGTCCAGCCCTACGAGCTCACTGAGGTACTCAATCAGAAACCTATGAACCTTTCTGGCAGGACATCTTGGTCTTCAGAATTTTTATTCTAATGGTTCGTCCACCCCCCCCCCCCAGATATTTGCTTGCTATTTTACACAGAATCTTACACAGATTTTTCAGGAGGATGCAGCAGCATAGTAGCCCCAAATGCAAAGGGAGGGGCCTCTACACCACAGTGGCCAGCCCCTGTTCCTTCAGTAAAGATCCAAAATACATCACTAAAGTTGTAAATCATGTTAAGTGCTTCATACTGAGTAACAAAATACATAAATGACTGATAAATAATATTTTAATTATTTGCAATTTTTTTCAATCTCTGTATTAAGGGTGTATGCATCACCTAGTGGGGCAATGGTGGCCTAATGGTTAAGGAAGCACACTTGTGACTGAAAGGTTGGTGGTTTGACTCCCCGAGGTACCCTAAGCAGGGCGCTGAAGTAGCTGCCCGCTGCTATGTCACATAAGGGTTAAATGCAGAGGAAACATTTAGTTGTTGTGTAGTGATTCAACAATGACAATTAACCACAACATCTTATTAATCTAACCAAATTGCTTCTTCCAGGGGTTACGGTGGCAGCATATGAGCAGGTCAGCCCAGACCTCTCTTTCCAAGGCTACGGTACAGGGCCTACCCCCTTCTAGGGGATCCCTGGATATTCCCAACCCAGCAGAAAGCAGGGGGGAATAGCTGCCTTGGGAACTATACAGGAGGCATCTTTATGAAATGCTTGCACTCCTATCTAAAGTACGGTTGCCTATTTTCAGATTTGTAAGCACCTTCACTCATGGCGAGTGAGCATGGTAACCCTGCAGAGACACCTCATTTTAACCCCCTCTACTTGCTCTCATGTTCATATACTCGTTATGCACAGCTCGTAACCATAGGTGAGGGTAGGAGTATACATTTGTGAAGGAAACCTCATGTTTCCCACCACAGACCTGTTCAGTGCTACAGAACTTCAACCATTAAGTTATCTCATGTGAATCTCATAATCCATATTACCATAACTCACGAACAAAATTTCAATGTTCTTACACTCCTTCATTAAGGGAAAGCTCCCTGCCCCAGCTGAAAGTAGTAACCCCCCAGGCAAGAATTACCCCAAAGCCCTCCTCTTCGGCTTCTACTTAACTGTTTCCCTTACCACTGGTCCAATTCAGTTCATATGGAAGCTTTACCCAGATGTTCCCAAGAAACCCCGATTACCTATTTAAGTTGGCCCATCCATCCACTTCCTCATGCACTGAATCCTACTCACCACCAAGTGATAATGAACTCTATCTTCTCATCCAAATGTCCGAAACATGTTGCCTCAATTCAGATGACCCAGCAACAAAGTCAGTATTGACCTTCGACTTCCTCGCTGTAACTCACAGTCACCTTCTTGCCCCCTATGGCAAACTCCAACAGCATAGCCCATAAATTTTAACTTGTAACTATCCTGGCACCCTCCTAAGGTCTTTCACCATGGGGGAAGAAGGAGAGCCTTCACTCTTCCTCAAGAAGTTGAATCCACAAAATATGCAGAGGTAAGGCCAACTCTATCTAGCTGATACTTTGTTATAATCTAATTAATGCACCTTCTTTGTCAGACAGGCAGTTTTTCGCGTACCCAAAGCCAGTGTTCATGGCCAAGATATGATGCAGATATGCACTGCACATGACCCTTCTATGTATTACTTCATGGTTGAGACCTGCTGGGTTACATGGGTGGGCCAGCCAACAGGTGCTTGCCTGTGAACACGACCCCAGAAGTGGGCCCCAGTAACCATAGACTAGGCAGAGTACTGATATTTATAAACATGTTTTGTGGCAGTCCTTTTGGATAAAAGTTTGCCTGGCCTTTCTCCACAGACCTCCACAGGATCTCGAGTCTGGATGACACAGCTCTGTGGATCACTGAAACACAGCAACCTCTCCATCACATACAGGGGTGAAGATTAAATACAGATTCAATTTATCATACCTGCAAAAAGTGATGTCATATATCAGACACCTTTACCGGCAGTGATATGTTTCCAGAGCTAAAATCAGACTGAGTGGGAATAAATTAATTTCAAACCACATATGACACACACCTTACTGACACCTTCTAGATATATGACAGCTTGCGGCTGCAAAAAAGTTCCCAAAATACTTTTAGATACTTTTAGAACAGCTAAAAGTTGCAATGAAGGCCCTGGAAATATTTTTAAATTCCATTTATTTTATGAAGCTGTAATCATCATTTAGTAGTTGATAATAAATTGCATATACTGATCATTGTTAAAGGGACTAGCTCTTTTACTAAATATGTTATATATCTGATGTGGTAATTAGACCCTCAACAAATTAACTAAATGACTGAGTTGTGGAGAAAAGACGGTAATAGGCATCCCTGTATTGTTCTCACCAGACGAGTCATTACCCCTTTGTTCATGTGATTGCTGGAATGATTAAGGAGCCACTTTCAAAGAGTAGCCGTTAATTAAAGCTGGATTTAAAAGCTTTGATGATGGATGGATGAATACGAGTCTTCTGAACCACTGATTATGGGACATTGAAAATGTATCAGCTCATATGCCAGGAAGTAAACTGAAGTTTAGATAAGGTTCAGCCTTAATGGTTAAATTGGCGGTATAATTAATGGTATCTGCATGCTTCCTTGCAGCTTGAGTGTATGCAGACATGTATGTGAGACACAGGGATAGAGTGTCTGTGCGTGCCTGCGCTATGTCCACCCCTCCCCGCGTTCACGTGACTGCCTGGGTCTTGTGAACACCGTGGGAGTGAGTGTGGGAAAGCTGTTTTAGGGACGAGGCCGGGGGTGTGAGAGAGGCAGATTGACCCTGGCCCCCCCAGGGGGTCTTGCTGTGTGACTGATTAACTGATGGCCCCCGCTGTACCCGTGCTGGGCGCATTTTTGTAGCATTCCTTCCCCACTGGGCTGCAGCCCACTGCGCCTGCAAGCTTAGACTGTGATCATCCCTCTGAAAACTGAGCGCACCAGGCAAGTAAATCTCTGCAAGGAGGGCATAGAGTGTAAATGCATCCTTTTTGGTGAATTAATGAAGGTATGTGGAATGCCCCCCCCCCCCACCAGTCTGCATTCTTGCAGCAATCAACGTAGAATTTTCCTGCTCCAACTCTTTGCAGCTCTTAGGCTGTCCCACAAGAACAAGCCATGGGCCAAAAAGGCTTACATCCGGTGCGCTGGACTGTTTGCTTGCCGGGGTGTCGATCGGGCCCTCGGCACATGCATCTGCATGATTCTATGGGCCCGTCTTGTTAAAATGCTGGTTTGCAAGCTCGCTGCGACCTCGCCCCAGTGAGTCTGCATATATGTATGTTTATGTATGTTTGCTACCAGGCTGACTGCAGCAGCTAACGATTCGTACAAACAAATCTCAGTTCTGAATTTCGTCCTGCATGCAGAGAGACCCTAGTCTAAGAGGTAGGATCATTCACTAAGGGCAGCAGATCATTGTTGGGCATTGGAGGCGGGGGGAGGGGGCACTGCAGGATTTTGGCGCTTTTCCACTGCATAGTACGGCACAGCACGGTTCAGTACAGCTCACCTTCGTTTGGCTCAGTTCGGCTCGGTTTGCGTTTCGACTGCAGTTTAGTGCCGCTTTAGAGTGGGCGGGATTATTCACGTG
>JAODKM010000099.1:21825027-21838431 GCA_026780845.1 Petrocephalus sullivani | reverse complement strand
GACCAGTAGAGTTTACACGTCACGTTTTGGTAATGGTTCGGCGCGCTTGGAACCTCGGCTGAGGTGGTACTAAAAAAAGGACCAGGTACCAGGTACTGTTCCCAATGGAAAACCCCCCAAAAGTGAGCTGAACTGAACCGTGTCGTGCCGTACTATGCAGTGGAAAAGCGCCATTTGAGAGCTCAGAACCAAGGACCAGAGTGGCAGCGTGATGTCACCATGTAGCTGTCTGTCATGGCATCAGGGATGTTAGCAGTGTATCCAAAGTGAAATATCTTTACAAATCAGCTATACAGAACATTAAAGCAAACTTTACCAAGCATTACTGTCTGTTTCTAACATTTGCGTTGTGTACCAGGGTGATTGGCCACAAGATGGATGGATGGATGGATGGATGGATATCACTGACATTGACCTGGAGATTAGTGGAAGCCTGGCAAATTGGTATGATAGAAGCATGGCACTTTCTCTGGACAACTTTAGCACAGTGCTTCCCAACCTTAGGAACCCACAGATGGTCCACATTTTTGCTCCCTCCCAGCTCACTGCCAGATAGTTCCCATTTTTTCCCTCCTGCTCGCTACTAGGATGCCGCACTGTTTTAGTGAATGGCATAACATGAGCTTGTGATTTTTTGAGAAACCTTCATGACTGACTATGTGTATCTTCCAGTGAGGTAGATTTTATAGTAATATACCATTTAAATCTGTGACCTCTGATTCACTGCCCAGCGGGGACAGGAAAGTTTGCTGCTTAACAGCTTCACAGAGCACCGAGTTCAATGGTTTGAACACAATCCAATCATTTATGTGACGTGTCCATGAACGCTTAACAATAGATGGTCCTGGAGCCAGACAAACCATAGGCTATCGAAACTCTGGGATCATTAGCAACTGATGAATAGTCTGCTTTAGAATGTCAGACCTTTCTGAAATAATCGGCCTCACCTCCACACCCTTCCTCTCTCGTAACGGAAAGAGCAAACCCAGAGTGAAGGAGAGAGACAAAAAGAAAAAGCTACTGTGTTGAGGAGGCCGGAAACACAAGTGGGCTTTTCGCCTGAGGAATTTCCTGCCTATTAGACGTATATAGCTGGCAGTGAGGGAGCGGTTTGCAGGGTACACTGCTGGTCGGCCGCTGGATGTCGGCGGCTGCATGCTGAGTCTGATAAGGAAAACAGGCCATAGTTTATGTCAGGATCTCTGCTGAGACACTACAGCCAGCACCAGTCTATCACCGCGAGCAAAGCTGTGAGAAAAAATCGTGATCTCGCTCCAGAGCATGTGGCTTTAATACTTTTTCAGTGGTATTGCTGTTTCCTTATCTGACTAAGGAAACTGTACTGAGTTACAGGAGTGCAACAAGATTAAGCCATTTTTTCCAGGAACATGCAAACTAAGCAGCCACTAACACACAACTCTAGTGACTCCTTTGTGGACACACCCTTTTCCCCCATGCTTGTGCTGTCGGGCTACTTGCCGTTGAAATGCCTTTAGCTCTGAGCCGAAAGGGTTTGGTTAACTATAAGAGCTTTGGCACGTCCTGTTATCAGATGGCCCCACCCAAGTGCTACCCTCCCGCTATGAGCAGCCTCTTTGGTTCCTGTCTGGCCTACAGCTACAAAGCACAATGCAGAAAGGATGTATCTGAAATTCCAGGCAGTGCCAGATTACAGTAAACAACTGACACAGCACTCTAGGGTGGAGTATGACCCGCACATGTCTACTTGGAGAGTGCTCTACTTTATACATGCATTCTCCAGTTATACTGTAGGTGTGAACTTGGAGATGCTGGGGAAGTTCTCGTCTTCAGCTGGCAATTTTGACACTTGCTGAAGCTGATCTGTTCTGAAGTGCATTGCAAATGTTGTTGATGATTGGAGCATTGAAGAGAAAAATACTCAGAACCTCTTGACTAGTGTCATTGCTGTGTTCCTTCTTTATGTTTTTGGAAATCAAGAACACTGTGTCAAAGAATAGAATAATAATAATATATAATAATAGTCTTTGTTTATAACACTTTGTTTATAACACTTTCATAAAAGGAATGCAGGTCAAAGTGCTTCACATGTGAGATAAAAAAACAAAGATAGGGAAGCAACTAACATACAGGTCAATGAAATAAAAGAAGAGTGGAACAAATCAAAGTAAAATCGATAAGTGAAAAGAGCTGAATAAACAAACAATAAAAACAGCTAAAATACAGCAAAATGCTAATAAAAATATTATTAAAATAGAATAAAACATAAAATAATAAAAGTATAAGCTACTCAAAATGTAGAAATAATTAATATTGTGTTTTATTGATTTAGTAACAGAGATAAAATAAAAACAGTGAGCGTAAGTAAGAGAGCAGAGGCCGGTTTTTGTGAGTGCTGGGTCAGGGCCAAGCTGGAAGATACCGTATCTGAGGGGTATGGGGTGGGGACATGTCGCAAGGACCACATTCAAACGTACAGGAAGAGGTCTCAGTATTTTATTTCATTTAATATGCTTCCATGGGCTGCAAAGCTCTCACAGCATTTGCGTGTATATCTGTGAGTGAGAGAGAGCTCTGTTTTAAAAAACGAAGCCAGCTGCTCATAGCAATCAAAAGAGCAATGGACAGTGCCAGAGTGTTTTGTTCTGTATTGGTTTCCATGACAGCTTTACACTGATGTCACACAAACGTTCCTGCGAGAGGAAGGGTGGTTTTATGGAAATGAAGAATGGCCGGGCGTGAAGCTGTTGAAATCAATGTGGCCTTCACAATGACAGGAGAAGAGCACTTATCAACTGTCGGGTGCTCCTCCTGGCTGGAAGCATTACATACTGCATCTTAACCTCCTGGCTTTAATTATATGTTGTTTGTGGTTGTGACCAAGAGCTGTAGGCATCTCTGAGCTAACAGGAGGTAATGCAAATCATGAGATGGTGAATAAAACAGAGGGAAGATCTCAGTTCCCTTCCAAAAGTTGTCAGAAACATCATTTTGCCAAGAGTCGTCTATGAGAGAGATGCATTATGTTTGGGCATGGGCTTGGAGGCTTGACTCAGCTAACAACACCATTCTCTGTTTAAAGGAACCCTGGTGGTAAAGGGACCGAGTCACATCCCTTTAGTGTGAGGCCACAGATCTTATCATGTGTGAAAAGGAGTTGCCCTTTCACACATGTGGCATACAACCAGAGTGAGACCCATTCATCCCCTACTAGAAATGCTCCAGTTGGTTTAGATCAGGGGTGCCCAATATGTCGATCGCAATCGACTATAAGACTGCAAAGGTAGTGCGGGTAAATCGCGCAACACCCCAAAAAATGATGTTGGCCTATCATCTATCTTCCCTTTGCTATTTGCCACTTGATTGAAGTAAAGGGCCAGTCTGCTGCTGCATAATATTTTGTTACATTAGGTTACCATAACAACTACTCAAATCTCTTCTCTTCTAATGTATCTTGAAGCTCACACGGGTTACCACACAGAAAACAGAAATGTATTGGGAGCTTATGCAAAACTCCAGCGAGCAAAGTGACCCAGCTAGCCTTCCAATTTATATGTATTAAAAAATGATATAAAAATTAGTGGGGTAGCCGGGCCAGGTAAGCAACCATAAATGTATTGAATCGTATTGTGCTGTGAGGGTTCATGTAGTGAGGCAAGATTGCCAACATATACTGCATATATAATGTATCCACACTATACATATAAAAAACATTTAGCATTTTTTTATGTAAATAGATCATTAGCTCGCAAGTGGGAAAAGCTGAGTGTGGACACCCCTGGTTTAGATGAAGGGGGGCACTTCGATAGGGCATCCAGGAAGCTGAACACGACATGAGAAGTACCTCACACTATTGACAGAAGTTTCCAGTTCTCGTCATCTAGCCATGTTTGTTGACGTCATCATCGTGTAAATGCCCCTTCTTCTTCGATCTTGGATGATTTGTATTCTTCTGTTCTTGTGGCAGTTCCATGATAAAAACATCATCAATGTGTCCAATCTGGAACTCTCCCTGCTCAATTCACACATGGGGGTCAAATAGAAATTACGCGGACTTTGTAGCAGGGAGCTCGCCGGGTAAAGTCCGTTTAATGAGTGGTACGACTGCCTCGGACTTCTGTATTCACACATACAGCCCCTGCGGGTAAAGACTAGGAAAGTTCAGGGTGGCAGTGCATGTCTGAAAGTGGATAATATACAATAACTGATGGGCCTTACAGTCAAGAAAATAAACTGAACCCCTCTCTAAAGTACAGCTCAGGAAAGCTTGGTCTTCCTAGTCATTCAGCAGAACAGCTCCTGAAATGTTGAATCTTCCAAAAGCATTCTATGTGTGGGAATTGGGCTGTGAGTGACATTAGCCTTAGGCATGACACTCCACTCCACCTCCTGTTTCAGACCATTACACTTGTATTCTCTTAATATGCAATGGAAAAGAATAGAGGCCCGTTCTGTGGTGGTTTGACTCTTCCGATCTGTATTGATGTGATGAAGTGCAAGTCTAAACCAAGCATTATTCTCGCTGTCTGTTTAAGAGGGGCGCATAAGAGCAGCCAGCTTACCGTAAATAAGGGAGCTAATGAATGCCTAATAATAGGAGCTCAGTTTGGCCCTCATGGGCTGCTGGAAAGGGCAGCAGGAGTAGATTCCATTCAGAAGGAATGCTTCAGTTAGAGTATCTGCACTGATAAAGAGTGCGGGGAAAAAAGAGTTCTTTCCAAGGTATCTCCGATCAGTTACCTTCTCTGCGGACATGTTTCTAATGCTGCCCCCCCACCCAGCGCTGAGTTGCTGCCATGCCGAACATGCCCCCTGAGAAATGACAGCATTCCTATATCATGCAACAGACGAATATCCGAGCCTCAGGGAAAAAAAACACCAAAAACTTGACCCAAATCCAACCGCATTACCTCGTCTTTTCCGGTTATTTTAGCCGAACGTTTCTAACAACAATTTTTTGCGCCCCCCCCCCCCCTTCTGAGTGATTCCAGGGTGGATACTGTCCGCAATAGCCCTTGATGTGGACTACAAATATGGAGGGACCTCACAACCAGGTTGTATATATTTCCATCTACTGTGTCAGTCACCCTTCTGTCTGGTGACACGTCTCTCTCTCTTTCTGCCAGATAAGGATATGGGCGATTGTGTGTGGTTTCCTAGAATCCTTATAAGTCAGTGCTAAGGAATGGCCTATTGTGTCCCAGAGTCCCGGTACCACTAATTATCCTAAGTATCCTTTGTAATGATGAAGATCTGAATCTTTTGCCGGCCTCCAGCAGTGAATGCCTTCGAATCTGCTGGCAGCCAGGTGTGAAGTTGAACTGTGAGCTGCTAATTGTGACGCCTTCTCATTCTCTTCACTGCAAAGCACAAACATGAGATCCTCCACCTTAACATGCATGTTTGCAGACATCGAACAAATACATGTATGATACTCTTTGCTGGAGTGAATCTGAGGAGAAGGGCCTTTACCTGCATTTGCTATCTGTGGCTAGAGCACAGACATAATCAAGGATCATGGTCCTGCCAGATTAACTTTAATTATCATTGCAAAACAACCTCTTTTGTAATGAATGCATGGTTCAACTGGTTAAAGAGCACGGCTGCTGTACTGACGGACTCAGGTTCAACGCTCAGGTTGACCCAGTCAATTCTGGGGGTAGTGTGGGGATGGGTGGGTTAAGATGATGTGTCTGTGATTGAAAGGTTGTATTTTTGTTTTTATAAAAGTGTCTGTTAAATAAACTGATGTAAATGTAAAATGTTCACATGACCTGTGATGACCTCACATGACCTGAGATGACTTCGCATGTCCTGAGATGCGTAAAAATGTGGCTCTGGCTATGGCCCATGCTGTCTGACATTTCAGGTTCATCTGGGAAGCACATTTCATTCGGACTCATTCCCTGGGAAATATAGCCTCTCTAAGACACCAGTTAATGCTACTTTTCCCAAGTAGATCACTACATGACTACTTAGCTTTTCGTGTTTCTGAGGCGATTTGTAAGCCATATTGTGCACTTTTGTGTCTAAAACACAGTCTGAGTTACCAAACTTGAAAAAAAGAACACTGACCTAAGCACATGCCATTCTGTGTAGTAACCAACACCTTTGAAGGAAACCCTGAGCCTTCGGGTGCTACTGAAAATAAAAATCAGCAAGGGCAAGTTTATGCTGACAATTTTGTTAGCCGATTTATGATGCCAGTAACTGTTGTCTGCCCTAACCGCTGTGATTTACCCTTTGCTCAAAGCCTCATTCATTATGATAGACATCTCCAACAACCCCCCCCACCCCCTGCCAAACCCAGCCCCGCAATGAGTTCCCCGGAGACGCGTGTAGGCCCCTGCCCCCGGTGTCAGACGGCCCCCACTGGCTCAGCTGAAGCGGCCCCCATGCTGACAGTGAGTCAGCAAGCCGTGCTCCCTCATTCCAGGCCCGGCAGCCTTACAAGGATCCCTCCTTACACTCATCTGGATCGCCTGTGACGCAAAAAGGAGGCATAGGAAACGCATCATGTTCTCCTTCAGTGTTCTTGGGCATTTGGGCCAGAACACCAAAACACAGGGCCCCCTGAATAAGGCTTGGGTTCGAATAGCTGTTTTTACACGTGAAATGCACCTATATGAACAATGACACCATTCATGCACCCTAACACTTAGAGGCAGGGCTGATGACATACATATTTCGTATTTAGTGTTCTGCTAGGAATCCAGATATGGCAGCTGTGCTGGGCTCAGCTACACTCTCCAGGACATTTATTGCAATTGGTTCCCTGGAAACAGACATAAATAACATGCACAACCTTTTAGGGTTGTTTTACCTCCCAAACGGCTGGGGGAAACACAGATTAAGGGCTCTGCTAGCAACAACTATGACATCAGCAAATTCCCCAGAAGTCCATCTGCTCATGGCAACGCAAGGCCGCGGTAAACACTGAACATAAGGCAGTCGGAGAGGTCAGTGAATGTGAGTGACATGTTAGGAGATAAGCCTGTCCTGATACCTTGATGTAAAGGATGGAATTCGTGCTAAATTATGTCTTAAAATTAAGACTGATGACACGATCCGTTTTCAGTGAAATTCAGTACTGTAGTTAACAGAGATTAATTTGGGTTAATTTCATATTATTTTATTACATGATTTAAATGGTGTATCTCTTTTGTTCCAATAAAAATGGTAAATGAGAATACAAGGGTATGTCACAAAAAAGGGTATGTCACCGCTTTGTAAAATAACTCCGCTGGCACGACCAAGATCTGAAGGCAATAACCAAGTGAGACGGGAGCGTATAAGGAGTCCTACACTCGTTACCCCTCCCTCGTGATTTTTGTGAATCAAAAGCTCCACCTCTCCAGAAGTTTGTCATGAAGCAGGGGGAACTCCTTTCCAATATGCAGTCAATTAAGGGGAAGAGACGGAGTGAGAGAAAGAGTGGAGAAAGACGGATAACTTTTAGTATTAAACGCCTCTCGTAATTGCCAGCGGCATGCAGTCATAAGCAAGTAGGCTGAAGAGGAGAAAGATCTCAGTCTTTCCGCTCCTGAGCGAAACCTAGGTTTGGGCAAAGTACAACATCTGTACGCGCTGTTTTATTATAGAGATGGCCTCGAAAAAGCATCATTCGAGAAATTCGGCGGAGATCTTGCTGCGTAGCCTCGGATGCGCTGCGATTTTGTGCGTCTTTGTCGTAGCCTCGGTGCAGCTGGGCTCAGCATTTAATCTGGACGCGCAGAATCCCACTGTCTACACGGGACCTAATGGGAGCTACTTCGGCTACTCCGTGGAGTTTTACTTGACCAATTCATCAAGGTGAGTCTCCTTTATATAGCCTTTACGAGTTCTGCGTGTGACATCTGTTTAATGTCCATAAACTACTTTACTATGATTTGGCGTCATTTGAGGGGGGGTCCGCCATTATTGGTATTTCAAGTAAAATATTAATTGTATTTAAAAGAAAGTTAACAAGTTCTACAAATGTTTAGATCGGTAAAACGCTCTATAATTTGAAAATAGCTCTAGTTGAGCTTACAAAGATATTAAGCAATAAATAATCAATAGACTTTACTTGAAATTGTATGTGTCGACCTAGCCCCCGCCACCCAATGCGGGTACGTATTTGGAAGATGGACTGATGTATATATGATTTCAATAACGGGATATCCTGCTTTACAGATAGGCATTATTTCAAACAATGAAACGTTCAAAATGATTTGGTTTAGTCTCAATTGCAAATTCAGCCACTTATGTGTTTATTACTTATAATTCATAACGATATGGTCATATGACTTATGGTCAGCCTAAATTATTTTTGGAAAACTGCACGGATCGAGACGAAACTTGATCTCTACAAGTTTGACAGCTTTCTACCATTTGAAAATGCAATGAATGAGAGGTTGAACACCCCTATTTCTAAAGTCATTATTGAACCAAATCATCACCTGCACTTTATACAGTTTCATATTTTGAACTGATTTTTGTGTAATAGCGGAACGCACTTTAAAAACAAAGTTGTGGGAGATGTATGATAGAAAACCAGTCATTATTAAGTGATTTTATACAGTACGTGTTGTCATATTATTACACATTTTTGACGTAATACACAAGGTAACTCAGCCTCATTTTTTGTATCCAATAGTGATGCTTCTCTGCTGAAGCCTAAGCCAAAGATGTCTTTATGTTTTGATCAAATCTTCACCTTTTGGCTACTGGGCCTCAGTATAATGTGTTTGAGCAGATCAACGGATGCCATCCTAGCTGAGGTGTGACCCTCCATTCAAAGTGAAGACCCATTATTTGGTTAGAAGGCAACATCATGGGTTTATGTTTGTCTTGCTACACTCTCAGAAAAAAAGGGTACCAATTTATACCTTTGCTTGTCACTGTGGCTGTATCCTAAAGGGTCTTGTACCTTTTAATATCCAGAAATGGACTATGAGGTACTGTTTTGTACCATAAGTTCTCCCCAAGCAAGCTTGATGGGCCGAATGGCCTCCTCTCATTTGTATAGTTCTTATGTTCTTATTGGGGGTACATTAATGTTGTTTGTACCTTAGGGATGCATTTCTGTACCATATGAGGTGCAATTACCTACAGCTAAGGTAACAATTGGCAGACCCTTGAGGGTACCGGCCCAGTGACAAGCGAAGGTACACATTGGTACCCTATTTTCTGATAGTGTAGACACCATCCCTATGGGCTTTACCTTATATCCAGCATACATTTTCAAGCCCTTACCAGCCTCATAAGTCTCCAACCACAATTAATTAAGCCTGTATAGTGCAGAATGGTGAGACTTTATTTGATGAGTAATTAAAATGAAATGGTTGTGTAAAGTCAGACAGTAATTCTCTCCCAGAAATGGAATTTCTTCAGTCTACTTAATGAAATTCCTGCCATAATGTGTTTAGTGGCTTTTAATAGAGTGTGGTCGTCTCTCATTGCCAAGGACTCATCTGCTGACTTTCAGTGGCAATGTAGACGTGCTCTCGAGCGACACTGTCTGCAAGTTTGCTGCTGCATTCACTGGAGAAATATTAAAGTCAGGCTTGGCGGTCCTCACGTCCGTATAAACTGAAGCAGGACCCGTGTTTGTGTGATGATTCTGCCTGGCTCCGTCCCTAGCGTCGGATTCAGCCAGAGCTGTCGAGTAAGCCGCAGGGCTCTCTAGTTTCTGCCCCGTTTCTTCTTTTCCTTCTGTACTGGACCGAAAGGAGGCTGGTGTTGAGGGGTTGGTCACAATCCATGTCTTTTTTGGCTGTGTGATCCGGGGAAAAGCTGCATGATTTAGGACGTGACTCAAGGCTGTGTGAGAGGTGTGTGCGAGGTCCCTGTCTCGCTCCTTTGAACCGTCCTCCTACAAAGCTCTTAATCCTCTCCCACCCACTCCAGCCATGCTCTTGTCTAGCCAAGTAAATGCGTGATAAGAGCCGGGCCTCCTCCAAGGACAACTTCACCCAAACGTGACCTAGGTGACACATCACGGGGAGACCAGAAACTCAAGCCCCTCTTCCCTGTACTGGGCCCTTCCCAGAACCGTGTTCTCCATTTCATTGTTGTTTTTGGGCGGAAAATAATTAAGGAAATGAACCTTTCAAATGAGGCGGATTTTTTTTTCTTGTCTGTGTTAAAGGTCTGAATGTGTTATTCTTTGGGAGGATAACACGTCTGCAGGTAGCCAAAAGTTTTGTGAGAGGGCGTGGGGGAGTAGAGTGACACTTTCAGTAAGCCAGTACTTCACTGTCCCATTTCATAATCTCAGAAATGTGAAATCTCCCCTCCCCTGCGTCTCTTCTGGATGCTACGCGGCTTGGTGCCTTTACTGGCAGCACGGGCTGGTCGCTGTACGAACATCCCGAAGCCAAACTAGGGAAGTTAAGCGGATGTAAAAGCAACCTCGGCATGCCAAGAGGCAGTTTGAAAGTGAAATTCTGCCAGAATCGCTGCTTGTGGCTTGTGGCCAGCTCTGTAAGAACTTCTTCCACCTCTCTTGGATTAATTTTCTCTCCCTTTCCAGCTACTATCCTGTATTTTTTCCACACATCAATTTTACTGTGTCCCCAGTCCTGTTTAATAGAATAGTAGAAAATTTTGTAGAATTAAGGTACTGAGCAGACCACCTTGGGATATAGCCCTCACATAGGGTTCTTCCTGCAACCCTCAATAGGACAAGCTGTTGCAGAGAATGGATGGATGTAGAGTTCTTGATCTGTGTGTAGACCTTTTGGTTCCACAAAACAGAGAATAATTACTGGTCCTCTGTGGGGATATTTACTGTAGTGAGGGAGGCCTAGTCGGGATAGATCAGTGTCCAGCCTGCTTCAGTATGGACCTCGAGAACTACATTTGACCATCCTATGGTTATAAATTTCACTGAACTGATCTGAGAATCACTTCAGACGATAGTCACGTTTCACTGCACATTTTGGTTTTGGATCCACGGTTTGGTACAGTTTTATACAGCAGGCAAAAAATAAGTTTGTTTTGAAATTGTTTGTTAAAACTACAAACAAAATTAGGAACAAGTAAACAAAACATAAGGAAATGTCTGCCAATGTGTCTGAATTGCAAAACTGTCCATCGATGTAGCTGCTTGTCTTATTCAGGTTCACAGTGGGTCCAGACTCCAGAGCCTATCCTAGAGGCTACAGGCACAAGACAGGGAACAACCCACGATGGGGCACCAACCCATTGCAGATTACAAAAACTTATTTACACAAAATAAAAATGAACATGTAAAATATAATAAAAAAAATAAGACACCATCATAGCCATCATAATGAACTGAATCCTATATTGTGTATTACTGAGTATGGTCACATCTATAGTAGTGATGTGCCATGGGAAGACTATCTTGCAGAGGATATTTCTACCTTGCTCTGGTAATACACACACTCTAATGATGTTGTCTCAAATTAATTTTGCACATTTGATGTGTTTCCAGCAACATTATCCAGCGTATTAAGTTTGGAATAACGGAGCTGAGAGATGGTCTTAGTCTTATGGACTATTCTTTTCCTGGTGATGATGTAATTTGTTGGGAAAGCAGAATGCTCCCAAACTGCTACTCATTACGCTGTGTGCTCCGAACTGAAAACGATGCAACTGAACAGTACACAGTGGATTCATATATTATTACTGCCCAACCTCAGACCCAAATATGGACATAATTGGTACCTAATGTATCTGACGTGAGTCGACGAGAGTTAAAGGTCTTCTACCGGGTTAGAAGCAAGGATGAAGCTCCTTGCTCATTTCTATCACGTGACTTGCTTTTCTGAAATGAGATCATTGGTTATTTTAACCGCGCCACACAAGTTGAGTTTGAGTTTTAATTCTTCTACCTCTACTGATCCTTGACCTTTTTGGCTCACTCTTCAGCAGACTGACCACTGACCATGTGTCAGCCATTTCACCCCTTAGGAGTGCTCGCTCCCTGCATTCACCTGTACCTTGTGCATGGTTAGGTGTGTTGCGTTGTTTATTTAAGCTTTTTTGCCGGTTTAGGAACATCTCTGAGCACTGGGGCTTGTCTGGGGGCTGCTGCTTTTTGGCTGTTCCTTTCTTCAGGTCCCTGTTTCAAGCTCCATGATTAGTGTTTTCCATGCTCCTTGGACAATGGCACTCTTTGTGCACCGGCCAAAAAGAGTGCTGTTTTCAGTTGGAAAAAGTTCCCATGTGACTTTATGCTCTGCTTTTTTATGTCTGCCGTCTGATGCTATTTGCTTAATCTTCCATTTGCCTGGTTCTCTGAATCTGGGCTCTGCCTGAGCTCTCACCTCCCAGAAACCTTACAGACCTTTTCTGCCAGGGGTGCGGGGCGTGGGAGTGGATAATTTCTTTGCTTGTTGGGGACTTTGCTGAATGGTTTGCATTTAACCTCATGGCGAGTCTGCATTTCTGCGTTTGTCATAATGGGTAACTTGCATAATGGGGCCCTGTGTGGTTCTGCAGGAGAGACCCAGTGTTGGGTACTGATTAACAAAATCGGCCGGCTGATCTCACCGTGAGTCTGTCACAGGGCCTGTTATGTTTGGTGGGGGGAGTTACGCACATTTTTCCTGCCCACCCTCCCAAGTGGAAGAGACAATGGGGCCCCAATCTCCTCAGTACTCTGCAAGTGCAGCGTTAGCACGTCTGCGGCAGCCCCCTCCGCAGGGTGTGAAGTGTCGTCGTTAAGCGGTGCTCCGTGTAATCAGTGGCCGCATTCTTCAGAGTGTAAAAGGGGGGGTGGGTGACGACAGCGGTGGTCTGATATTCAGGGACTCAGCACCTGGCATCCGCAGGCTGCGTAAAACACGTGGCCGTTCGATGATTTTCAGGGCGGCGTGCTTCTGGCGTGTTCACGCTGGGCGTGAGACGGGATGGGCTTGGATAGCCGAAACAGATGACCGACAGGCCAGGTGAGAGGGCTTGGGGTGCGCAGAAATATGGTAGCTGATGGCATGCTTCCTTTCCTTTCAAGTTGGAGGAAATTGTGGTGAAAATGGCAGCAGACGGCACAGCCCCCCCCTCGCTCGCATTCCTCTGTACACCAAGAGAGGGTGGCTGGAACGGACAGTGTACATGATCCTGCGTTCATCATTAAATCCTCTCTCTGCTTCCCCTCAAGGGTGAAATGTAAAACCCAGATTTCTTTTGTAGTCCCGCGGCGGTCCGGCCCAGTGACTGGACAGAGAGCCCAGATTAGCTTTGAGTTTTATTTTTGGTGTAGTTGTTCCGTTGACATGGAGCCACATAAGTAAAGAATGGGCGCACCCTCCAGGTAGCTGGCCAGTATCAGCTAGCGAAGTGTGAACTCCATTGTGGCTGCAGTGTAATTGGTGTGGGGTGCAGAGACTTGTGGGATCTATTCGTGCGTTCCTTTTACTCTCGAAAATAGGAGCTCGGCGCGCGGAGTGACGTCACATCCGCTGAAAAACCGAG
>JAODKM010000099.1:21802482-21817393 GCA_026780845.1 Petrocephalus sullivani | reverse complement strand
GGGGTGAACCTGCGCGGTGTGTAGTGGGGGGGGCCCGTCGGGGCCTGGGGGGGCAGGGGGGGGGTGGGGCGCTGGGATGACACCAAACACCCCCCCACGGTCTCACTGCCCCCACGCACACACACACACACACCTGCTTTGACTGAGGCTACATCTGATGAATTTAAGGTCCATTGCATGTCCTCATTGTAATGCTGCCCCTGTGCCTTATCTCATGACCCCCTTGTCTCCTTGGTGAGATGACCTTCGGGGGCCATCTGTCTTGATACCTGCTTTCCACACAAAGCAGGAAGGGGCGTGTAGTTCCGCCGGCCAGGTGGTTGCACAGATGCAAGGTCAACAAGGTCTGGGGCCCTCACAGACCTTTTTCACATGACCCATCCATCTTGCATGGCGTCTGAAATACTGTCAGTGCAAATAGTCTCCCTCTCATAAACCTTTCATCGCACAGTTTTAACGCCTCGGTTTTCAACTGTTTTTATTGTCGAATGCATAAGGTGTGGATAATTGTGCTGATAACCACGGAATGCAAAGGGCTCTCCCCAGGAAGTTAGAGCGTTCAGGAGGCTTGCTGTCTGGGCAGAATCATCTGCTTTTATTGCTCCCTGCCTAATTCATGGCTCTCCCTGGGGTTCCCTGGGTGCAGGAGACCGCAAAGATAAAATCAACAATACGGACGTCCAGATGGAGATGAAGTCTCACCAGTGGTTTGGTGCCACAGTACGTTCCCATGGCAGCACTATACTGGTAAGAGACTTAATGAGTTGTCTTATTGGAGAAACGAGGAGGAAGTATACTACCTCAGATGGGGGCCGAAGCGCCTTGGGTCTAGGTTTTGTAAAGACTGTTTCTTTGTATCATTGACTTAATACCGTTTCCTGCTGTCTGTCTGTTGCCTGCAGTACAATACAATTTTATTTGCATAGCACATTTTCACAATATGACATTGTCTCAAAGTGCAGGATGCTTAGGTTCTAGATTATTTTTTTGTTTTAAATTTATAGCTTTCATAGTGAAAATGTTGATCTGAACCTCTTCGGCTAGCTGTCTTTGAGATGCTGCTGACGTCACACCACATTTGCCGCAGGCCTGTGCCCCACTTTACAGCTGGAGGACCATGAACGACATGGCCCATTCTGATGTCACAGGCAGCTGCTACCTCTCCGTGGATAACTTCACCAATTTTGTCGAATACGCCCCATGTCGCTCAGGTATAATATTGAGTGATTTATGGGGTCATATAGGAGGATGTGATGTGCCCCACCAATAAAATAAAAAAGACAGTTGCCTTGTTGACACTGGGGGTCGCCTTGCCCTTGTTACAGCAGCATTCAGGTGTAATCTTCTTGCTCGCGGGAGTTTTAATTTAATCATGTATGTTCTGAGGGCAGAAAGAAAAATGATAGTTTCAGAGAGACAACCAATCAGGTTGTAGAGGAGGCAGGTCCAAGCAAATGGAGAAGGTGGGACCAAAACATCTGATTTGTTGGTCTGACATCTGACACAAGATCTGATTGGTTGTCTCTCTTAACCAATCATTTTTCATTCTGCCCTCAGAACAAGTTTGTGTAAGTTAAACCCCCATGGCTGATCAGAGAAGCACTTTTAGCTACAGGCTGACTAGTATTAAGTGCTCCACTGATCGCCACGGAAAATCATTCCTGCCCACAGCCATCAGACTCTATAATTCCTCACACTGATTTCATACCCAGCCTTCAGACGCTAAACATAAATTCCATCCCGCCACACATCCATACTTCAGCCTGTGCAATAAACCTGCTGCTACTCGGATGTGCAATATTATCTGGTAATGTACCGGTATTACTATGTGCAATAATCACTTAACAGTACTTATTCTATTTATTATATCGTATTCTGTTTCTCTTATGTATATATCATGGTGTATATAGCACAGAGTCTCTTTTATAATTTTATTTCAGTTTCTTATATCTTATTTTTTTTATGTTCCTGTCTTGTGTCTCTGTGTGACAGTTCAGTAGTAACATGAGCAATTTCCTCTGCGATCAATAAAGTTTTTCTGATTCTGATAAGCCATCACCCCATCTCTCGCATTTCAGAAAAATCTGATGCTACAGGCCAAGGGTATTGTCAAGGTGGATTCAGTGCTGATTTTACCAAGGTAATGTGACAGGCTTGTCATAATTATCTTCAAGTTGGGGGATGTCCACAAAGCAGCATTTCTTAGTTAGCTGGTTTAACTTAAGATAGAAGTTGTGATTGTCCAATAAGAATGCTTGTTACCTAAGCACTTATTGGTCGATCATGACTTCTAGCTTAAGTTAACCCAGCTAACTGTGATATCCTGTTTCATGGAACACCCCCCTTGTCTTGCATGTTTATGGCACCCTGCAGTGCTCAGGGGTCTATTTTGCTGACAGAACTGTGTGACTTATTTTCCAGGGTGGCAGGGTGGTCCTTGGTGGACCCGGTAGCTTCTACTGGCAAGGTAAAAAGACAATACATGAGATTTATTTTGTTACGGATGGAAGAACCTAGAGAAATGTTTCCCAATCTGGTCTTTGGGGGGACCCACAGTCGGTCCATATTTTAGGTCCTGCTGAGCTCTGGTAGCTGAGAGCCAGCAAAAACGTGGACTGTCTGTGGGTCCCTGAGAATCAGGATGGGGAAACCTAGAGGAAAAGAATGTTAATTTAATTAATTATTTGCCTTGTGTTTTCATTTCATCTCAGGTCAACTATTTTCAGCCTCAACGGAGGAAATTGTTAAAGCCTACTATCCCGATTACTTCCGTCTACCTGTGACGGGCCAGATCCAGACCAAGCAAGCTCAGGCCAATTACGATGACAACTACTTGGGTACATATTTTTTCCCTTTAGCAGGCACATATTGGCAATGTGCAATCTGTGACATTGGCACCTTCAGCCCCGGGTTTTATGCCTTGTGTGTTAGTGTCACGGCCCGT
The DNA here is from genome assembly GCA_026780845.1 of Petrocephalus sullivani. Taxonomy (NCBI): domain Eukaryota; kingdom Metazoa; phylum Chordata; class Actinopteri; order Osteoglossiformes; family Mormyridae; genus Petrocephalus; species Petrocephalus sullivani. Next base: position 21,814,449 of record JAODKM010000099.1, on the reverse strand, counting down.
CTTTCCTTATCATGATCTGGTTTGTTTGTTATGTTCTTCCAGGTTATTCTGTGGCTGTAGGGGAGTTTACACAAGACGGGCAGGAAGGTGAGTGTGAGTTTGGACTGGGACTGACTGACCCTGCTTGCACCAAAAATGTGTGTCGCTTTGGATAAATGTGCCTGCTGAATAAACTAAATGTACCGTTGATGTAAACAGGCTTCCCTTTTGAGTCCTCCTGTCTCTGTCTCTGTGTCTCGCAGACTTGGTGGCAGGTGTCCCCAAGGGAGAGCTGCTGTTTGGCTTCGTAAGGACCCCCTCTCTTCTTGATGGCTTTTTTAAACATTCTACAGAGAGTGAACGAGTGAAAGGTTTATAATTATGAGGGACAAGAGGAGGGGGATGCTTTGTTTTGGGATAGGGATGTGGAATAGAGCAGTGTCTGCGGTGTGGAGTGTCGGAGGGGGGAAAGGTGTTTTTTTTTTTGTGGGCTGGGGAATGATATACTTTATCAGGCCTTTTTGGGATGACCATTAATGAAGAAAAATTACTTGTTATAACAATTCTGTTTTGTTGTTTGCAGGTATCTATTCTGAATGGAACTAATCTTCAGACCTTGCTTAATATCACTGGTGAACAGGTGATTTAAATTCATGCTTCATACAAACAAATATATCAATAGATTACAGTATGGTCAAAACTCTGCACGTCACTCTGCTCACATTACTCCTGTCCTCCATGATTTACATTGGTTCCCAGTCTCTTCAAGAATCAAATATAAAATTATCCTCATCACCTTCAAAGCCCTTCATGGTTTCGCCCCTCTCTATCTGTCTGAGTTACTCTTTCCGTACACTCCTGCCCGTATGTTAAGATCATCCGATGCAGACTTATTCACTGTACCCAAAAACAGGTTATCAACTATGGGTGGCAGAGCATTTAGTATAACCGCTCCTAAGCTTTGGAATGCTCTTCCTCATAGTCTCCGCAAGGAAAAATCTGTTATCCATTTTAAACTCCTGTAAAAAACACATCTATTCAATCAGTATTATTCGTATTGTTTGTAACTTGCCTGCCTTGTTAAATGTATGTTTTTTTTTTTTTGTGTCCTTGAGTGTATGAAAGGCACTATATAAATAAAACTATAATAATAATAACAACATTATTATTATGCTTATCTGATATTTTTTGGCAGCATAGGGTTCTATTAAGCACAAAAAATTTATGGGGTGTTGGGGGGACCAAAGTAATTATACTATGGCTCCTTTAGCAGACGAGCATCATATAATTTTTCTGGTGTTTGGCTGGCAGTTGGGGGGGGGATCCCTTCTGTTACCCAGGGGGATAGGGCATGACCTTGGTAGGGGCTATAGATCAGTTTTTGGAAAGAACAGAGGAGGGTGAACTGCCTGAATTGTGAGCCTGGCTCCAGGAACAATGTGTTTCACTCTGTCTTCCAGATGGGGTCCTATTTCGGGTATGCCGTAGCAGTCACAGATATCAACCGCGACGGGTGAGTGGGCGTCTGGCCAGCCGTGGACGTTTCACAGAGTGGGGCTTTTCTCAGACATGGAGGAGGATGGTTTTATTACAGCCCCATCAGTGGCAACACAATCTGGACTCTTATGAGTTCTGCACTAGGGGTACTTCCCACAAAGTCTCCCCCAGTTCACGTCAGACATAAATAAATCAATGGCTCTGGTGTGCTGATGCTGACCACCTCCCCCCTCCTGCCTGGACTTTTTCCCAGCTGGGATGACCTTTTGGTCAGCGCCCCGATGTTTATGGTCCGAGGGTCAGGGAGCCGGCTCGAGGAGATGGGCCGGGTTTATGTCTACCTGCAGCGAGGACCTCTCGACCTGGAGCACAACCAGTCGCACCTCACTGGGACCCAAGCATATGGCCGATTTGGAAGCTCCATTGCTCCACTTGGAGATCTTAACCAAGATGGATTCAACGGTGAAAATGCCGGCCTTTTTCTTTGGTTGGGGGGGGGGGGTGTCGTATGTGCTCAGTGACTGACAGGTGACTCTCTTGATGTGTTGATTTTTCAGATGTAGCCATTAGCAGCCCTTTTGGTGGGGAAAACCAACAGGGATTGGTCTTTATTTACAATGGACATAGTGGTGGCCTCAAGGATATGCCTTCCCAGGTTCTGGTTGGCCAGTGGGCCTCCAGCACTATGCCTGCCAGTTTTGGCAGTGCCATTCGGGGAAACGGAGATGTGGACATGAATGGCTATCCAGGTAAGGCTAACCATACAAAGCTGCAAGCTCTGTTTTGAGAACTCAATGGCACTTGTCTGCTATGAAAAAATAAGTCAATGTAATTTATTCTAATGTAGTCCATAAAGCCATCAGCTAAACTTCCTTCCAGTTTCCGCTTCCAGTTACAATAATTTCAGATTCCTACTTGATTGCAAAATGGAGAAATCCTGTAGCCATGTATGCTAAATATAGCATTTAATTATGGGGTGAAAATTATTACAATTTAATACTAATATGTGATGTAATTTATATGTACTGTGCAGAAATGACTTTTCCAAATGGTATTGGACCTTAATGAGTGCTTATTTTATGTAAAATAATTATAGTAGACATGGAAATTGTAGATGATCTGATAGTGACCTCTGGACAAGGGTGAAATCCTAACCTGACAGCATCTCCTGTTCATCTCCTCTAGATCTGCTCGTGGGGGCTTTTGGAGTTGACAAAGCAGTTCTTTACAGGTACATTTTGGGTTTTAAACTGGCCATCTCAGGCCCTTGGATTTGCACCCAACCTCCCCCAGTTTCCTGTCATTTGGTTTCAGTTCCTGCTGCAGTTAATGTTGACTGAAACGCATCGCCCACTGCTAAGGAACCTCATTCTCGGTTTCTTTAAATGGCCCGCGTTCCCTTCTTTGCAGGGCTCGGCCCATTGTGCAAACCAGTGCCTCTTTGACAGTGTCCCCTACCATGATCAACCCGGAGGACAAAGGCTGCGCATTAGCTAATGGAAATGAAACCATCTACGTGTCCTGGTATGTGAATGTACAGCTCACTCCTACCAGCAGGGGTCCTGGTCAACCAGTTGCTTGGTTTTTATGGTCTGATTGCTGCACTGGGAACAGGAATTTCTTCCCTAGCATGGCAGTAATTTATGGAAGTGCAACTGGAGGCAAGAAGCAAGCAAGATGATATTTTTGAGAGAGCTCTCTGTTGCCTATGGATAAAATGCATGACAAATGTGATTGTCTGTTAAGGGTCTGGGGGAATAGAGGCCTGCTTTTGTATTTAAATGAGGTCAAAATATCAAAGAAATTCGTTTTGTGAATCAGCACTTTAAATCCTTCACTTTTCCCATAACAGTTTTTGTGTGTGGGTGTTTGCAAATTAAGCGTTTATGTATGTATGTATCTCTCAAGTGTTTTGATGTCTGTTGCTTGGAGACTTTAGATGTTTTGGTGTAGTGGTGTGATTAAAAAAGGTTGAAGTACCTTAACAGTCGGCTTGAAATGAGATATTGTTTGGTGTGGAAGTGCAGCTGTAAAACATCAGGAGAAGCTCTCACACACACGTGTGCTGTCGTTTCGGCTTCTACCCTAATTAGTTTGGATAATAACATGAATGGCCAGTCGTGTCTGGAGTTTGTGAACATGCATACTTTGCCATACGGCATTGTCGTCGTCACCATATAGCATTTCCTCTTTAAATCACAAAACCGGACTTTGGAGGTGGGTTCTGGAACTGGTCAGGATTGAATAGATCCCCACACATCACAAACGAAAAGGGGAAATGTGGTAATAAAACAGGCAGAGTCTTCAGAGTATACAGATGCGCAATAATGATTTTTCCCCTTTTCCTCCTTACAGTGTGAATCTCAGTTTCTGCCTCTCAGCCAGTGGAATGCACCTACCGGCTGAGCTGGGTGAGTTTCCCCTTTGAGATCTTGAGTACAGCATAAACAGTTGCAAGCACAGTTTGAGGCTGCAGCTCACTAGCACTGGTGGTGGAAACTGGCTCTGCAGAAATGGGTTTGACTGGTCTTTAGTTTGCTCAAAGCCTCTTGCTTTCTCACGCATCTCCAGGGTTTAAATATAGACTGAGCTCTGCCTCCATATGTTTAAGACGCACCTTGCTGGAGTGCAGCTCTGCCTCCTTATGCCCAAAACTCACTATTGGAAGAGCAGTTCTGCCACCTTCAGCATTAACCTTTTTTCTTTATGTCCCAAAATTTTGCTAAAGATTCAAAATGAACAATTTAATAAAAGCTTTAACATTTATTTTCATTAGTTGCTCTGATTTCTTGAATGGACGAGACTCCAAAATGGCACCTTATCTGTCCTCTGTTTTCCTATTTTGACTCATTTCACATACTAGCTAGATTCTGTTAGACTCGCGTAAGAAGCAATTTGTGAATAATTTGACATTTTAATGCATTTTCGCAGGGACATTATGAATGAATAGACACACTTGTAGTGAGAAGCCATTTTGATGCATCTTTAAGTTTACACATTTTCACTTTTTGGTTTTTTAGTTTAACCATGTAATGTGTACATGACCCATATCAAATAAAAACTTTTCGCAACATGCTGACGAATGAGCAAACTAAATATTTAGAATTGTGATCTGAAATGCATATTGGTAGTTACGTAATGTACAGAGCAGCTTAATTCTCCCCCCTGTGTCTCCACCTCCATCCTGGTGAACGCGACACGTAGACTTTGTGGCGGAGGTGCAGCTGGACCGGCAGAAGCAGAAAGGGGCGATCAGAAGGGCCCTGTTCCTGGACACACAGCAGCCCGCCATGCGCTGGAGCCTGAGACTGCACCCGGGAGCCCGGGTCTGTCACGACACCAAGCTCTACCTCAGAGTGAGTGTTCATGCTGCTCTTTTGAATTACTAATGACATGAACACTGGGCCCAATAGACAGCTTTGGGTCCTGCTCGGTCCTGACTGTTCTTTGCATTCCTCGTCGTCTAGGATGAGAAGGATTTCCGGGATAAACTCTCTGCCATCTACATCGGTTTGAACTTCAGCCTGAACCCCCATACTGCAGCGGACGCTCACGGCCTAAGACCCATCATCAACTACCAGACTGCTGACCTTATTGAGCAGAAGGTATTCCTTGGCCCCTCAGCCTCATCACATCTCGCCAACATGACCCTGCCCTGGAGGCTGGACGTTGGGTTAAGATTAAGATGGACCTATAATAACAAATAATGAATAATATCAAAAAAATTATCACTTTATGGGCAGTGCATGGATGGTTGGCACTATAGGGATTGTACCTCACTTAGATCCTAGTTCCTTGTTGAATTGAAAATGAACCTCTTCACCGTGTGACCCTATGACTGTCCCTGTGTATCTATTTTGTTTTCAGTTTGGATGCAGACTGTTTGCATTAAGAAGCAGGTGCTCCTCTGTTGCATGTATTCATGCTACAAGGCAGTCAGTGTATAAACAATTTACCTCCAGCCAAAAAATTCATATGGCGCCATAGCGGAGTACAAAAATGAACCACCCATGAACTTTTTGGGCTCTTTCAATGTGGTTTATTTGGGGACTGAGGTCCATTTGGCTAAACCTGGTGAAAGGAAGATTTTTTGAAAGTGTCGACAGGGTACTTTTGGTCTGGGTCTCACCATCGACAAAGCTCCGAAACATTTGTGAGGAAACGGGCAGCATAAACAGAACTTTATTGAGAGAGTCAACCTTGCATGCAATTAACAGCAACATGTTGGGTGATAATTCAGTCATGGGTTGGTGACCCTTTATCACCCTGACCGGCCATCTGTTCAAGAATGCATATATTAATAACACACCTAGAAAAGCAACCTTCAACTGTAAAAATACAAAGTACTTGTTAATTGTTGCTCCAGGATGATCTCTTTGGATTGATTTGTAATGGTTTATGGTGCATATTTGCAGAGTTGAATGCAAGTCAAAGTAACCTGGATGTGTAGAGTTTCTATACATGGGTATTTCTCTGTGGAAACTCGTATAGGGCGATTATAAGGCCCGTAACATGTAAATCCATTTCCGTTTATAAAAAAATGGTCAACTTTTTTTTTCTTATTTTTTCTCCAACTGCTTTATTAACCCTGCCTAATTGTAATGAATACTGGGGAATTGCATTGGTTTTACGGCATGTGGTAAAATATTGTCATGTTGTACTACAACACAAACAGGAATGTATGTCTCACACTTGCCTGAATTACCCCAGTATTTACCACCTGCTTTTAGATTTTACACTTGGGATCAGTTGGATGTTTCTTGTGATGCACTGCTGTCGTATTGCTATTGATACACTTTTAATAAGCTGTAATATTGCTATGCAAAGATTTTTTTTTATTATTATTCAGCATGATTTTACTCTTTGTTTTAATATTCTAGTGTTTTATATCACAAATGAATGATTCAGATTTTTTTTCAATGGTTTTTCAAAGGATTTGCTGATGTTTATTATTTTATTCAAATGTCATCCTTTTTTTCCTCCCCATGAAAATGCAACAGTTTTTGACCAGACAGGTCTTTGTAGATGATGTTGTATTTGTAGTGCCTTATAATGATACAGTCCGTTGGAGGTAGAATTTAAGTCTCAGATTTCTGGTAAAACCATTGTCATTTTTATCCAAGCTAATCCTCGAGAGGGAAGTGCAGACTGCCTACATACATATTCCCCCTTTGGACCTTAAACTTAAGTTCTTTAGCCCTCCTAATGCTGTCCATCGGTATTCCTTTAAGTCCTTGGCTGTTGGATGCATCTGCAGTCTCTGACTTCTGCCAGTGTTGTTGTCACCGTATCTGTGAGACTGAGGTACACATTTTTATCTACGCCCAGCAGAAGGGGCAGGCCAGTGCAATAAAATGCTTGTTAACGCTCACGCGTCAAGCGTGGCACTCACGCTTTCAGATACGCACGCAAGAAATCTTACGGCAAATCTATGTTATTCCATTACGAACCTAAAATTGGCTATACTGAGAGTGTTGGCACAGTTTGCAAGCCCTACAGATTATTTACAAGGTAATAACTCTTACATACATGTAAATGTGTGCGCGACTTGTTGAAAATCTCATTCCAGCCAGCTGACCAAAGTGGGCCACACTCTTCATATGTATCTGAATGTGGCTGTGACCCCCTCCACTGTACTGAGAGGCAGAGGGCATGTGCATTTTCTGCGCCACACCCACTGCACTTATGTATTCTATTTTTGATGTTTTCGACAGCGCAGGTTTGTTAATGGCATTTATACTTGTAATTTGTGCAGGTGTCATCAGCAAATTACACCCCCCTAACCCCCATCTCGCGAGGCATTTTCCACTTTAACAGTGGTAGTGTTTGTCTGCCTGTGCACATGTAACCAACAGTGGAAGAAATGCTCACAGAATTATACCACTGTAGGATCTGACAGTGAAGTTGATCTGAGCAGAATAATATATGAAAAATACCTAGATGCATCTGTGACAAAGAGGTATTTGTTTTCTGTAGGTTCTGGGAATGACATGAACATGACTTTTCTTGGATTTCTAGGGTCCAGTTATTCCTTGGCCTTTAATTAAGCCCGGTTTCTCCAGAGTCTCTGACAAAGTTGGCCTGCCTCTTTCACTTTACATTTGAACCATGATTAATCTGTGAATCATCGAGAGAGCCCCCTTCATTGTCAAAGATGTTCTGTTGAGATGAGGTTCCAGTTGCTATCCTTGCAAAGCAAAATATTTCTTGGTTGCATCATGTGATTAGAGGGGTGTTGGGTTCGTTCAGGTCTGCAATGTTCTCCAGTTTACGGTGAAACAACTTGTGTAACTTTCACTGGATTTCATGGGGGTGAAAGTTGAGTAATGTGGAGGGAAGCTGATCTTGATGATACAGTTCCTCAGTTTCACCCACTGTATATAGACATTTTACCTTACATGTGCTGGCCCCATTGCGCTCTGGCATAACGACGCTCCAGATTCTCCAGACTGGCGAGAAACCAAATCTGGGCTGGTGGCTTGACCGCTAAACTGGCTGTGGATGTTGCCATGGTTACCCTAATTACAATCTTAGTTCTTCAACTACAGGGAGGTTGAGTGCTTAGATAGGGCTCCTTTATGGGCTGTCCAGGGCCACGTGGCTGGTTCTTTAATTTCACTTCTCTTTCATGTTTATCCGTCTCTTTGCCTCTGCGAACAGGCTGCTATGTTTCACACAAGGAAGCAATTAGTAGTCACAAATTTACTGGATGACCCTCCTTGCCCGCAGCTTCTAATGGAGGAGTGTGGTCTAATGGAGGAGTGTGGTCTTTTTCTACTGTATCCCTGGCATGCTCCTCCCAGGGCATCCAGCCCCTGATCCGGTTGCTTCCCTCCGACTGTCTGACCCTGGGGCATTGTGGGTAGCATCCTACACAGCGGGAGATGGGTGCACCCAGTGGGCCCCGTGATGTGGCCAGCGGTGTCGCCACCAGCTGTTTGCTGGACTTTGTAGCTCGGCTCTCTGCCTTTTGCACACCGGGGGGGTTCGCCTCTGTCCCTCTGACTCTGCTCAGGGCTGCGGTGTGCAGATGTTTAATTCGGGGAGGGCTAGTACACTCAATGATGTGGTAGCAGTAGGTATATGTTCCTTGTAAGGTGTAGCCAACGGTGTGCCACAGATAACCCAGCTTCAGTCTTTTTCAGTCTTCCTTAATGTTCGCTTCTTGTCAAAAATATATCCTCCCTGTGCAGAGGCCCACTTTGTTTTCTGTTTTTTAATCAGTTGGGTGTGGTGTCTCCCACCATAGCCCCCCCCCCCCCCAATGATTATTTTTCCAGACCTTTCTATTATTGAACCTGAATTTTTCTTCAAGACACCCAGCATGTGAAACGTTGACATTATTAAGCTGCCGACTCCTCATTCTACTCCTTTACTGATGAGTAGTTGCAAAGCTACACCTATGCATTTGGCCGTAAATGTGTTTTGATTGGTGATGGTGAAACTGGAGGTGACCTATCTGAGCAATCGGGGAAACCGGGTTCTGGGCTAAGATCTCCTGTTATTTCTCCAGCCAGAAACCTCTTCTGGCCGTCAGTGAGGGAGGCTTTTGCACAGTCTGCTATACCTGATGTGCGCCTTTCATTCCTGCAGGCCCAGATCCTTCTGGACTGTGGGGAGGACAACGTCTGTGTGCCTGACCTGAAGCTGGCTGTCAATGGGTAAGGCCTGCTCTTTGGTTACTTAATCATCTGCAAGAAGGTGTGAGTAAGGTTTCTAGCACGGGACTGCTGCTGATAACACTGCATTTGAAAATGAAAAGCGGACAAGATTGTTTTGGTGCGAGTTTATTGGGGAGGAGGCTAATGAACGAGACCCAGGGCACCGGCCATGTAATTTTCAGGAGAGATGGGGGGGGGGGAGAGCCTCGCCTCGCCTCGCCTCACCTCGCCTCTGAGGGTCGCATTCTTTTACAGCTAAGCGCAGGCAGGCGGGAGTACGGGGTCAGAGGTGAGAATTTGGGAAGGGAGTGCCAGGCATTGTTTTGGATGACATTTTCATCTATCTTTGGAACCACACTTTTCAATTCACATGAAAATAACAACTCACCCAATTTGTCCTATTTGACTTTTATATAATGATTTAAAAAAAATAACTACTAATCCTCTTGGCACAATGAAAAAGTTGTTAAATCTACTGTTGATGCCACCCTCAACCCCCACCCACTCTACAGAGGCTACCTATTTATGGAAAATGGTAAAAAATAATAATAATTTTTTTGGGTCTATTAAAATTAAGGTATTCTCGATTTGCTCTAGAAAGAAACTGTATTTCCCCAAATTGTTTCCCTAAAAATGTTCAGGCTACTGAGAACGACACCGTGCGCTTGTTTAGTCCCTTCCTGAATGGAGAATCCAGAGACTCTGCATTGTTTGTGACGCTTATTTAGTCCCTCCCTCTGAGGGACGCTGCATTGTTTGTGACGCTTATTTTGTCCCTCCCTCTGAGGGACGCTGCATTGTTTGTGACGCTTTTTTAGTCCCTCCCTCTGAGGGACGCTGCATTGTTTGTGACGCTTATTTAGTCCCTCCCTCTGAGGGACGCTGCATGGTTTGTGACGCTTGCCCATATTCGTTCCCTCTGAGGGACGCTGCATGGTTTGTGTCGCTTGCCCGTATTTGTTCCCTCTGAGTGACTTCACCTGGGTTTGGTCAGTGGGCTCTGTGTGACCCTTGGAACCATGGGGATGGCTTTGGTGGACAGGCAGGTCGAGGTGTATAACCTTGGTCCCTGTTTATGATGACTCTACTGCTATGAAAAGCTGTAATGGCCTGAGTAGGGGGGGTAGCTTCCTGAGACAAATCATTCTAATGGATTTTGGATTATATTTTGGCACTAAATCTAATCAATATGTGCAGCAAGGAATGTTGATGGGAGGGTTAGGGGGCTGCAGCACGTTCAGGCAGGAGTTTAGTTTGGGGCCCAAGGTAACATGGGGCCCAGAATATCTAGGTGCACTCAGGGGACGGTATGTTAGCCACAGCTGACGGACTGATAAACCAGCCCCCTGGCACCCGTGGCCTTTTGATAATATCCGTGCTTGTCATGCAGTGTGACTGGATTCAGAGATGATTCTAGACATCTTGTGCATCTGACAGGTTTGGGTTTTTTGTTATTGCGAATGAGTATCAAATTCTGGAGGACATTTTTTATTTTATTTTTTCTTGTTAAAAAAAACTCAAATACGGAGCTCTTTACAGGTTAGCTGTAATCTTACATGTTTCATTTTAGAATGACTTGTGTTTGTGCCTTTGCAGTGATAAGAGGGATGTGTACTTGGGTGATGACAACGCACTGACGCTGACGTTCAACGCTAGGAACGTGGGTGAGGGAGGGGCCTATGAGGCAGAGCTCTATGTGGTCCTGCCTCCGGAGGCAGACTACAGTGGAATAGCTCGCAATAACGAGGTAAGCGCCACCTACAGGCCTGGCCCTCCTCTACGGCCCAACCTGGCTCTGTGACCTGAGGGCAGGAGTTCTCTGCAGTAGTCATGCTGATTTAAATCCTCAGGATTAAACTAGCAAGACATGAACAAGTGGAATGCACCAAACATATTCAAAACTTACTTAACCTTTTATTAAATATTTTCCCAAATATGGGCTGGTAAATGTAATGCGTTAAAGCATCATGCCAATCTTAAAGTCCTAACGTTATTTTTTTTAATCGCGTTATGCATGGAGTATTTTGTGTGTAGAAAAGTATGAGTAGAATTTAACAGAGAGCTATAATATTCCTTCCTGGCTGTAAACCATGAGGTGGTTTAGGTTGTGACGCTGTACAAAATCCCAGAATTAACAACTCAAATCATAACAAACATTCCATTAGCGTGTAATGGAAGCCTATGTTACCCAGTTTATTTCGGGGGGGTGGGAATACAGAGGCATACATGAGATGAATATCGTAGATGTGCAATGTTTGTTTTTTCTTGGTGAAGGCTTTTACCTTCAAATCTTAACATCTTGCATGTTATAAAGTGTACATTCAGTGACTGTCAGACTATTTGCCAAACAGGCTTAAGAGTTTAGATCGTTTGCATGATTGGAATTAAATAGTGTTTTGATTTGCTTGTTGAGTACATGCGACATGTACATGTGGTATACACTATCAATCACCAACGTGTGTAATTAAAAAACGGTAACATTCTGACTAATGCTAAAATTCCTTCATTTTTCTTATTGCCATCTTTGAGTCTTTAGTTGTATATATGTGTGTGTGTGTGTGTGTGTATATGTGTGTGTATATGTGTGTGTGTATATATATATGTATATATATATATATATGTGTGTGTGTATATATATATATGTGTGTATATATGTATATATATGTGTATATATATGTGTATATATATATGTATATGTATATATATGTATATATATGTGTGTGTATATATATATGTGTATATATGTATATATGTGTATATATGTATGTATATATATGTATATGTGTGTATATATATGTGTGTATATGTGTGTGTATATGTGTGTATATAT
>JAODKM010000099.1:21735096-21760725 GCA_026780845.1 Petrocephalus sullivani | reverse complement strand
TTGGCAAACCTTTTTTTTTTTTTTTTTTGGGGCCCCCCCCCCCCCCCCCTTCTGTGCCTCTGACCCTGCCCCACGTAGTACAGCTTCAAGACACCCCCATTGTTTCTGGGTCTACCTCGACATTGTCTTATCACATCCTGTGTCTTATTTTAGCTCTGCCCTTATCTACGTTTCTTGTTAACGTTTTGTTGTCAGTCTCTGTCCGAATATTGTTGTTAGGGTTCCTTCTCCCTGTCTCCATCTTCCCCCTCTGTCCAATATTTTTTGTCTTTATTTTTGTATGTTGTTTTAGGTGCCCTACTCACTTCCACTACTGACACACAAAGAATATTCCAGTGCAAACAAATTCCCTAACAACCAACCAATGACCTAAGTAACAAATTTGGTCCACGTGAAGATAATAACAGAGTCACAGCCTGCATTTTGACTGAGGCAGTGAGGTCTCTCATCAGCTGCCTTTTCCTGGTGGCTCTCTGTCCTTCCTGGGATAATCTCCACCCCCGTTATGGAGTCCTGTTATGCAGTACCCCATTGTCAGCAGGACTGCGTGGGAGATGCTCAAAATGGTGTTAAACCTTTGACAAAATTGTCAAAGGTTTTACTTTGACAAGATCCACCAGTAAGATGTGAGACCCCCAGATTGTTTCTGCATAATACATTGAAGAGGTCAATCACTTTCAGACCTGGAGAGGAATCCCTGGTTTAAAGGGAGTATAAATATTGTGGGTTTTACTTCTTATTTTCTTTTCCTTACCATTGGGACTAGCTGGTACCATCCATCCATTCACATCCATTCATCCATTTTCTAATCACGTATCTTCAGGAGCTTTTCCCATGGGACGGGATGCCAGTCCATCGCAGGGCAGGTGCACTGACACACTCACACAGTCATCCTCATTCTCTGGGCAATTTAGAGATACCAGTCAGCCTAACTGCATGTCTCTGGATGGCAGGATGAAACCCGGACCCGGCTTCACGGGGGGGGGGGGGCAGTTTGGGCCTGGCCCAATCAGCCTCAATATAGTTTTTTGTTGCCGAGAGCTGGAGCCAGGCCTGATGAAACCTACTGCTGGGTGCAATTGTCAGGTGATTCCAGAAGCTCTTCCAGAAGAGCCCTTGCAATATTCCAGGTTAAGGAGGACACCCAGCACCACCTAGTGACTATTTATATGAATCGATCCCCTATCGGAAATGAAAGCTTCCCTCTTCCTTTCTGCCTTTCCTTGTCCTTTTCACTGCACCGTAGTTCACAGGATGATGTGAAGTTTTCATTACTGAAGTGATTCGACAACATAATGAAAATGCCAGCTATTAAAATAAGTGTTCCATCATTCCACAAGTTAGGTTTTATGCTCAATTAACCTGTCACATTTTATGAGATTTGTTACTGCGATTTCTTTAGCGCCAGTCCATCTTTGTCGTATTTGTTCCATGAGTAAAAATGAGAAGATCTGTTTGATTTTGTCCGTATTGTGTGTGTGCGTGGACGGGCGGGGTGTTCTCCTGTCTCCTCTGGGACGGGAGACCGGCTTCCTGCTCTTCCGCCCCTTGTGGGACGTGACTGCTGCCAGTTTTCCTTCTTGTTATTCTGCGCTCATTCTTTGTGTCTTTCTGACACAGTCGCCCAGTCCTGACACACCCGCACCATCCGCCAAACCCCTTCCCAAATTCCTACAGTTCCTTCCCTCCGTTTCACTCTGTCCATGTTCTCATTTCTTTCTAAATTTTCATTTCCTGCTCCTATTTAGCAGAGCTACTGGGGAGGATAAAAAAAGAAAGTGTTTTGTGCGCGGTGGCACAGGTCTGCCTTTACAAAGCATTCTGAAACTATGCTCGAGAAGAGAAACCGAACAGCAGAACATTGTGGAAAAAATGTTAGTGCAAATCACGCTACCACACAAGGTTTGATGCCGGGCCGAGAGTGCCATGAAGATTCAGCATGACTACAGGCCAGATAAAAATCACTACCTGTCAACTACCACTAAACACACAAATCAGAAACATACCCTGTTCTCCCTTCTAAAGTCACCATTATAATTCATATTGTCATGAGCGGCATTATCAGAATTGCAATGGGCAGTCCTAATTATTGCAGATCCATGAACTGCAGGCTTTGGCAGTATTTATGTTTTATGTACTTATGTCAATGAATCATGATGAATATATTTGAATTAAATTCAAACGGGCCAGAGAGACAGAGACATTGATTAAGGGCAGACTTTAGGAGGCAAAACTACACATTCAAACGGACCAGAGAGACAGAGACATTGATTAAGGGCAGACTTTAGGAGGCAAAACTACACAACACAGAGATATGAGAAGCAAGAAAGACTAGAAAGAAGATTCTAGGGTTGTGTGTGTCTCCTGCCCCACTGACCCACCTGCCCTCTGAACAATGTCAAGCAAGAGCAACCCTGTACAGGACTCCTGACCCAGCATTTCTGGGCAGCCCCCACCTACATGACCTTTCACTCTGTAAGGAAAATCAATTTCACCTTTGGATTTTTGGGTAATACAAAAGATAATGTGCTCACATCTAATCTTTAGCAAGCATTTTGATCAGCAGGACTTTTGGGGTTTGACTTTTAGGTTTTTCTAGGTCCTGTTGGCAATATTACAAGAAATTAGTACGGATCAGACTAACAGAGGCACATTTAGAATCCAAAACTAGGGAGGTTCATTTTGAGAGTTTGGCCATGGCACCCGCCAAAGAGTGCTGTGGGTTGTTTCTTAGGTTAGACACATGGCATAAGCTCTTATCTGAATGCTGCCACTTAGAGCCATACCAGCACAACAGCAATGGCGTGGTTTCGCGCATGTCTTTCACCACAATTACATACAACACGCATCTTTCCTTGCTTTGCAAATAAGAAACACCATCTTATTGTCTACACTTTGACCTACAGAATGTAATACCCAGCTTCACTAGTTACAGTGCTGTAGCATATGCAGCATCTGGCTCAAAAACATTGCAGTAAAAAAATAAAACATGTAAAGCAATAATGCCTCATCTGAAGTAATGTGCCACAGAGAACACGCTCTACCAACCAAAGGAAGGATCACTTCCATCTACCCATGCTATTAAACATCTCAATTAAGAAACTTTTTAAAGATATCTAGATGTACTCGTCTATATTGCATCCAATGCATATATGTAGTTTTTAAATTGCAGAACTCTTCTTCATGACCAATAATTTATTTTACTTGTTTGTCATTGTATTTTTCCCTACAAATCCAGCCTTGGCCAAAATCATCAGGCTGGCTGAAAATTACATTATAGTATTTCATTATCACAGAGCTAGTTTTTTCCAAGTCAAGAAAAAAAAAGTTTGAACCATATAAATTGCCTTTATATATAATATTTGAACATTTCCTTAAACTCATCAGTTCTAAAATGGAAAGCGATAACTTACCAAGTTAATATTAAGACTTCCTAATATTAAGACCTGAGTTCTTCCTTCTGTGTGTTGGCTGCGAGTAGCACGCGAGTGTGGGGTTGTCTATCATGATCTAGAAACAGAAATTGTGACTGTGGTCAGCATCAGCCCCCCCACCAGCTTCCTGCTTGTCTCTGATTGGAGGAAGCTGACATCCTGTGGAAAGAAGGATAAGGTTCTGATTTAGCACACCATTTATTTAGCGCACCAGAGATTCTTTATACACGAAGTTGACTATCAAATGTAATTTAAAAAATGCACAGCCTTTTAACATGTATGACTGTACTAAGAAGAATCGTGTTTGCACAGAGTTTAGTTGCCCAAGGCTTTAGAGTCAGTTTTGCAGAGCATGTTGCATTTTTAAATGTATACAGGTATGTAATGGTACTTGTAATGTAATTTGAAGGGAATAAAACAACTATACTTGAGTATATGCGGCTAATACATAATATAGACATCGCATTTTTGTATTTTTTTCAAGTATTGGTTAAACATACTGCAGATTCCACTATACCTTTCTTTGCCAAATGGGGTCATTACATTTTAATTCAAAAAATGAAGCTAATTAATAGTCACTGACACACCACTGCACAATAACGAAATGTGTCCTCTGCATTTAGCCCATATGTGACATAGCAGTGGGCAGCTACTTCAGCATCCAGGGAGCAGTGCCTTGTTTAGGGTACCTCTGTGGTACCTTGCTGTACGGGAATTGAACCAGCGACCATTCAATCACAAGTGCATTTCCCCTAAGCATTAGGCCAGCAATAGCCATTACATCACTATTTTTGATTTTGATTAAATTTGGCATGGAAAGTAAACATACCTACAGTACCAAGCTCAGAAATTCTTTATTTTTTTATTCCCTTTGGGATATAGGTACCGAGATGGAAAAATGTATTTGGAAATTTGCTGTATTGAAATGGAATGACTTTAATACAAACAATAACAAACTACTTTATTGTTATAACAACATATTGACATAAAATCCAATTTTTCCTAAATACATGAGAATGTTCTTGTCGGTTAAGGGTTGAGAAATCTTAACAGAAAATGTAAAGCTATGTAGTTAAGACTGAAAAATATATCCTGACGGTGCAGATCATTTCTTTGTATAACGAAGAATAACTCTTACATTCTGTCTCATTTATAGTTAGATAGTCATACTGAATCGGCTCAGGGCGGGTACTGGGCAGATACTGCATGGACAGTTTTTGCCACCTTCAGGGAGTCTCTGGGGCGTAGGTCGCCGCTATATTACCGGCTAAGAGTCTAAGTTTGCAGAAGTTGCTCTGGACCCCCCGTTCTTACAAAGCCAGGCGAACCCCCCCCCGCATCCCGTCCGTCGCAGAGGCGCTTGGCTCCGGGTCCCGCCGAGCGTCGCGTCTTTGTGCCGCTGTAACCCCGAGTGGGCGGGCGGCCGGCCGGGCGGAGCGGAGCTCTTAGCGGCTTACCGCTGGGGAGGGTTACGGTACCTGGCGTTAGCCCGGCCGGGTAGTCCGACGGCACCTCGGCACTGCCCCCCTCCCCGGGTTAGCCGTCGCTATCGGCGCGGGCGGACCCCCCTCCCGCCGGGGGCCCGATGGGGTACCACAGGACGTACATCAGCGTGGGCTACGCGGCCTTCGGCACCGCGGCGGGCCTTTCCGCCTTCTTCGTGTGGAACGCCGCCTACGGACAGCCGTGGACGGCGGCCATGGGCGGCCTGTCAGGTACCGCGGCGGCCGGCCTGCTTCTTAATTCGGGGTTATTCGCTAAAGCGGACGCGTCCCGCCGCGGTGCCACGTCAGGCTCGCTAATTACCGTCAGGCTCCGGGCCCGACGCCTAACTGGGGCTAATGGGGCTAATGATAACTAGCGGGACCCGGCTACAGCTAACCAGCTAGCCGACTTGGCAGCTAGTTTACGGGGACGGACAGCTAATTCGTTACCCGTTCTGGGTATTATGGCTAGCAGTAGAGGAGCGTGATGCTGGGTGTGACTGTGATGGGGTGTAAGGCGGGAGGTTAGGGGCAGCGTTCGCTAGTTAGTGCCGCCAAGGCCGGCAAACGGCGGCGCTCCTTCGCGGCCATTTAAAGAGAAACCGAAAGGAAACGGCGCCTTACGGCGGCGCGCTTCTACTTCTGATTTCGGATCTTTGTTTATCCTCGTCTGGGAGTGGAAAGCAATAGCTCATATGTTGACATTGTTCAGTGGTTCTGTTTTATAATTTACCAGCATCAGTTCCTCAAAAAAACAAACAGTGCCAATGTATTATTTCACTAACCCTTTTGACTAGGACATTCACTAAGAATGTCTGAGATTTATTTAATATGTAAAGCCGGGTGTATTGTGTAAGTTGGCACAAGGAATGTGTCGATTTGGAAAATCTTTTGAAATAGTTAAACTATAACCCAGTTAATCTAGGAGACCACAAGGCGTGAGGTTTGATGTTGTTATGCAGGACTTTCTCCTTTTCTTTGGTAATTATTTTAGGTGCTTGAGACCTTGTACTAGTATCATGCAGGTGGCAGAGTGGCACAATGGCGGCACAGCCCCTGTGGGTTTTCTCCTGCAGCTAAGACACACACTTAGGCTGATTGGTGTCACTGAATTGCTTGTGGTTTAATTGTGTGTGTGTGTGTGTGTGTGCGTAGGGGGGCATCTACAGTGTTTACCTGCCCTGTGCTGCCTGGGATTGGCCCTGATGAGGATATGTGGATAGAATATGCCTATAACTTCGAACTTAACAGTCATGGTTTATGGTAATTTGCATTTAAGCAGAATTAAACTGCAAAACTGTGTTGCTAATATTCCTATAGTGTGTCATCATGAAGTGCCATGTTTGTGCCTTTCCCTAGGCGTGCTGGCACTCTGGGCCCTAGTCACCCACATCATGTACCTGCAGGACTTCTGGCGCACGTGGCTGAAGGGGCTGAAGTTCTTCCTCTTCATCAGTGCCCTCTTCTCATTATTGGCTGTGATCGCCTTCTTCGCCTTCCTCTCCATTGCCATAACGCAGAGGCAGTGTAAGTCTCCCTCAGATGGCTGTGCTTCATCCCTTCACTTGCTTTTGTTCTCTTTATTGACCACGTGACTTAAGGCTTGTTGGCCACATCTGGCCCACAAAACAATTTATGGCCCGCAAAATCATTTTAATATTCCATTAAAAAATTCTCAGGTATACAGGTGAAATGTTACACAAAATTCAAGGTTCGGTACAAACCTTGGTTTTGGGTTCACGGTTCACTGCAATTTCAGTACAACAGGGAAAACTGAATTTGTTTTGAACACAATGAATCTGCGTACTGTTAGGCCCTACCCGGGAAGTAGGCATCATCCTGTTTGAACCTGCATTACACCTTTCCTGCTCTTGCCCTGACATGTTTGGCAGCAGCACGTTAGCACAAAATTCAACTAAATTTAGTTTCAATAACCACTAGCCTGCTAACTCCAAAGTTTAATTCAGTAAAGTTAAACCGATAGACCTCTAAACATTTAGCAGAGACTAATGATAACCGGTAACCGCTAACTTTTATTTTCTGAATTTAGCTTTGGTTTGATTTTTGGCTCTGACAGCCTTAAAAACGTACATAGAGTGCTAACATTTTTATCAGTGAAGTCCCATCTGTCTCTGGGATAAATTTGCTTTGAAATTTTCTTTCTGTGGTATTCCATTTGTGAGATAAAAGCGTTTGTCTCTGAAAAACCCTATTTTGCAACTGGCCTATGCTGAAATTTTGCCCTTAGTAAAGCTGCTTAGAGACTACAACCATGGTGCCATTTACCCAAAACTAGGAGGGAGGGTCTGAGATTTTTATTAGTCTGTAGCTCTATCAATTGGAACCCAGAAAATACAACCAGGGGCCTATATCACTTGACTTTTTATTTAGCTGGCTAACTTTTTGGATTTAAGGCTTTCTGGGCTAAATGTAAGCGAACAAACAAAGTCCATTTAAAATTGCAGACTGGGGACCCCTGCTGATTTTGTAAGTTTTCCCACTAACAAAGAAATGATCAGTCTATAATTTCAATAGTAGGTTTATTTAAACAGTGAGAGACAGAACAATAATAATAAAAAAAATGCATTTTAAAAAAGTTATATTTCACATTTTCATGAATGAAATAAGTATTTGATCCCCTATCAATCAGCAAGATTTCTGGCTCCCAGGTGTATTTTATACAGGCAACGAGCTGACTTTGGGAGCCTTCTCGACTCGTTACCTGTATAAAAGACACCCGTCCATAGAAGCAATCAATCTATCCAGATTCCAAACTCTGCACCATGGCCAAGACCAAAGAGCTTTCCAAGGATGTCAGGGACAAGATTGTGGAACTACACAAGGCTGGAATGAGCTACAAGACCATCGCCAAGCAGCTGGGTGAGAAGGTCACAACAGTTGGTACGATTATTCCCAAATGGAAGAAACATAAAATAACTGCCAATCTCCCTCGGTCTGGAGCTCCACGCAACGTCTCACCTCGTGGAGTTTCAGTGATAATGAGAATGGTGTGGAACCAGCCCACAACTACTCGGGAGGAACTTATCAATGATCTCAAGGCAGCTGGGACCATAGTTGGTAACACACTACACCATGAAGGACTGAAATCCTGCAGTGCCCGCAAGGTCCCCCTGCTCGAGAAAGCACATGTCCAGGCCCGTTTGAAGTTTGCCACTGAACATCTAAATGATTCAGAGGAGGACTGGGTGAAAGTGTGGTCAGATGAGACCAAAATCGAGCTCTTTGGCATCAACTCAACTCGCCGTGTTTGGAGGAGGAGGAATGCTTATGCTTTGGGGGAGGTTTCTGGCAAGGGGGCAGGACAACTGCACCGCATCAAAGGGAGGATGGGTGGGGCCATTTACCATCAAATATTCAGTGAGAACCTCCTTCCCTGGGTTGTGGGTGGGTATTCTAGCATGACAATAATCCAAAACGCACGGCCAAGGCAACCAAGGATTGGCTCAAGAAGAAGCATATTAAGGTCTTTGAGTGGCCTAGTTAGTCTCCAGACCTTAATCCCATAGAAAATCTATGGAGAGAGCTGAAGGTTCATCATCAGCCACGAAACATTTTTTGAAATGCATTTTTCTGTTTTTTTTTTTTGTACGGTCTCTCACTGTTCAAATAAATCTACCATTGAAACTATAGACTGATCATTTCTTTGTTAGTGGGAAAATTTACAAAATCAGCAGGGGTTCAAATAATTTTTTCCCTGACTGTATAGTACAAGGAACCTACCTAAGCAAGAAATCCAGCTTCATGATACAGTTTAGTTCAAGATAACTGGTCTGCTAATGGTTTTCGAAGTCAGTGAAAACGCTAATATGCTAAAAAGAAAAAAAAAAAGTTATGTCTGCTAGTTAGCGGTTAGCTGATTAGAAGAACCTTGCCCACCACTGTCTATCAATATCTTTTGTTCAGTTTTATTTAAAGATCTTTCAGGAATGTTTATTGCAAGTTTACATTTATAAATCATTTCCATGTAGTAAAGATTTTGATCAACCACCCCCACAAAAGACCCACACATTCATCATTTCTGAGCAATATAATGGCATGCCTTCAGTATTAAACACTCTGTCTGCTTACAAGCAACAAAATACTGATAAAGTGATCATTCAACTTTTTAGTCTTTTCATGTATGTCAGTTTGCCCTCATCTACTGTCTCCTTGGTTTGACTGAAGTTTTTTTCCCACACTCTTTTCTGAATGTGATTCAGCTGTGATTGACGTCAGGAGTTTCTACTTATCGTCTGTGTGGAGCTTCATTTCCCTGAAGTGGGCCTTCTTGCTTGGCCTGTATGCCCACCGCTACCGAAATGAGTTTGCAGACATCAGCATCCTCAGTGACTTCTGACTGCCCATGCTCATGGACCCTGGGCCACAGCTCGCTGGACAAATGCAGAGTGAGGTTGTAAAGCAGAGAGCTGGATATTGACACATAAGCTCTTGGAAGACAAGTGTGGGCCTCGGTTTGGCTGTCATTCCCTGCAGTACTGAGGCCTTCTGGGATAGTTGTCTCTGACTTTATATTTTTACATTTATGAGTTTAACATGTACTAAATTCCTTTAGAAGAATAGGTCAATGCCCAGCGGGCAAATTATTATACAGCTCTGAGTTGTTTTTAATTTTACAAATATGTTTTTTTTTAAACCCGATAGTGTAACTCCTCAGAAAAACTTTCCTATAAATAAGAACACACTAATCACTGTTATAGTAGCAGTGGTTACATCCTAGGTGACAGATATGCAAAGGTCCCTTTGTGGTGTGGCTTAGCCTGTTAGGAAGCAAGGCAGTATTTGTATACTCACTGGCATGTGGTGGTGTTTTTTTAAAGAGTTATTTTACCTGTTAATGAATTCACCCCTGAGTACACAATTGTAGCACCCGTTTGGTTTTCAGTGGATTTGATGTTCCTTGCAGTCTTTCTTTTCACCACTGGGTGGAGCCACTTGGTTACAATTTGCTATTCAGGACCTTCTAAGTTTCTTTGATGTTTGCCTAAAAAAGCATTATCTCTTGCATTCAGCCCTGAACACTTTAAATGTTTGGACCTACGAATGTTGC
Source organism: Petrocephalus sullivani (assembly GCA_026780845.1). Taxonomy (NCBI): domain Eukaryota; kingdom Metazoa; phylum Chordata; class Actinopteri; order Osteoglossiformes; family Mormyridae; genus Petrocephalus; species Petrocephalus sullivani. The sequence goes on along the minus strand of JAODKM010000099.1, from coordinate 21,750,739 downwards.
AGGTTATTAGAAATTTTCCGAAAATCAGAATCCTTGATCCATTTTTTTTCTCACAATGTTCCTGTTAATGGCAAGTGTGTGTGTTTTGGTTGTCATACAGGAAATGGCACTTACAGTATATGATCGACGTGAATAAGCAAGGTGGCTTGTTCTTCACAAGCAGGGCTGAAGATGGCTTTGGAGTGCAGTTCGAGGGATGCTGCTTAACAGTGCACTGCCCAGCCACAGACTCACGGGGTGAATCCACCACTGTGTGGAGAGAGTCCAGCAGGCTGTGGCACTTTCTGAGGCCTAAGCAGTAAGGTTGTTCTCATGGCTGCCTTAAAGGAACCTCACCCCACTGCTTGGCCAAAACAGCTGCTAACCTGCCAGGCTATGATCCAAAGAAAGTGCTTCTTCATAACTTCTTGTTTTTGAAGCTGTGGATACTTGGATGAATTAAACAGAAAGAGCCGTCCGCTGGTTGGCTGTTGGAGCCCCTAATTACATTGACGTTGCAAGAGAATCCCTAACTGCAGTCAGTATCAGCTATTCCTGTTTAACCCTTACCAGTGATGATAGTATGCTGGTGCTTGCTTCCCTTGGAATGTATTTTAATTTAATTTAAAGGTCGGTCATTCTCATCACTTTTTTGGCCACATCTTTTAGACTGGCACAATGAAGTGTCAAGCATTTTTAAAGCAATACTTGTGATGTTGTATGTACACAGTGTTTAAGAGACACGCAATACATTAAAATTTTTAAAATCAAATCTTTGGCTTTTCTGTGATAATGGTTTAGCACAACTTGGGTTGCAGTTTGTACTTTTATTAACAACAGTTGTATGTCAGATTTTATACTATATATAATTTCACACACACACACACACACACGCTCATAGAATCAGAGCCGGCAGCTGAGTCCCACCAAAAACAAATATTACTTATTGACATACAAATTCAAATTTTTTGGTGAAATTTTTTATTTAACATTTATGAAATCAATAAGATTTACATAATTATTGATTTATTTTTTTTTAATATCCAAACTTGACCTGTGACTGAAAACACCCTTGTTCACAAATTCACAACTTCAAACAATTAAAAAGTTAAAAGCCTGAACGATAACAAACCTATATAATACCTATCGATAAAACGGGTGTAAGATTTTACTATTATAATCCACACATTGCCCTTTAAAGTTGTGTCCCAGAGTTTTGTCAACTCCATCAGATTTCTCCAGAAGCATAATTTAATTGAGGATAAAAGGAATCCGCTATATCCTAAGGAGCCCTGCCTCACTTCCTGGTTTCAGAAAGAAGGGAATACCGCTCAAGCAATGGTAAGCTCTCAATTTATTTTTTGGCTAATTCATGACATAATATTGAATCAGGTGTGTCTCAAACCATAACAGGGCAACACTAGTCCATCAAAACTAAAAACAAAATACAGTTTAAAAATGTTTATTTTGATTAACATTGATATAACTCTTGGCAACATTAAACAATAAAATGGCTACTCAGACTCAGATATAAAAAATATAACAATTTTATCAACTCTTAGATATTTTAAAGGTTTGGATGTATTGGAGTTCTATCTGAAAAACCAAAAATATGAGATTCATGTTTGAAATGGTATTTTTTTTTTTTTTTAAATGTTTGTGTACTATTTTGTTTTATATGTCAACTGTGTCAGTTGCCAGTCACCTCCATCACTGAAAAAGCATAAATATAAATAGAGAGCATCTCATGTGTGCAGTTCCGTTTCATACTTTTGATTGTTGGGTATGACTTGTATTGAATGTATGTGGTTTTGGATCGTTTTGTTGATGTTGCTCTGCTGAACGTAGCACTGCGTGGACTGTAAGGGAGCTTGGGGAAGTAAGTCTGCTCAGGTTGGTGTGTCAGGCTGTCACTGATGCATTTTGTTCTGCATTAAGTTGAAATGAGGGTAAGGCCTCTTCTGAAGTCCAGGCTAGCATGAGCACAGCTTTGATTAAGAAGGCAGATTCTTCACCTCCTTCACTGAGGGATGAACTTGGCCCATATGTTTCAGATACCAGCTCTGCTTGGCTGAGGTTTCAGAGTGGCTTTAGTAGGGGGGGATCTTGGGGTTTTAACCTACTCCATAGTCTTTTACTAGCTGAGTTTTAGCTGAGATTTTTAAAGATACTTTTTTTTTTTGCTCCATTTGAATTGTTACTTCCTAATGACCAGGGGTTTGTTACATTTGCATTGCATTTATTTTTTCAGGCACCTTAATCGCAAGTGACATACAGGTGAGGCAGAAAAAACATCACAAACATGCGTGCTTGACTACAGCTATCCCGAGCTTCCAATGACCAGTGCCAAATGTAAGAAACCATAGGAACTAGAGCTGCACCGTACATACAAACATAGCCTATAAGAGCTCCTAAGAGCTATTCACATTAAAGACAAGTGCGAAGTTAAGAGCATACAGGATAGGCTGGCTGGAGGGTTCGCACAGCAGCACAGAGACTGAAGGGCTAGCGGTACGGCGTTTCGGGAACAGGTGGGTCTCGAGGTGTTTCTGGAAGGCTGAGAGGGATTCTGATGATGTGTGTTTTAACCGCTCTCCTCCAGCTCCATTTTGCAGGCTTAGCTCCTGAGCTCACTGCCAGGAAAAAGTCAGTAGCTGCAGAGGCTGTGCTGGGAAAATGGGGTGAAAAAACGGAAGAGGTCAAAGCTTACTGTAATGAGCCAGGCAAGTGGTGAAAGCCTGCAGGGGTCTCCAGGACTAGCAAAGGGCGCGGCGGTGGGTGACAGACGGGGGGGGGGGGGGGGGGGAGCGCGGGGAGGGGGGGCGAGGGGAACGCGGGGGGGGGGGGAGCGCAGGGTGGGGGCACGACAGGAGGGGGGAGGGGGGGGGGTTTGGGGGGGGGGGGGGGGGGGGGGGGGGGGGATTATGCTGTGCAGTGATGGCAGATGGAAACTATGGATGTACGGGATTGCATTCCATTGTAGTGAGCAGATTGTGTTTTGTTATTGGGAAACCAAATCGTGTGTTTTAAGAGGGTCTTTTGCAATCCACATGGGTTTTAGGAAGATCTGTCCATACCGATGGCTGTGTGGCGGCTCAGTTTGTACCACTGTTCCTCTCTACCTTTGGCATCCTGTCTGTGCTGGACCTCAGGTTTGTGCCCTGTGCAGCCTGGGATACACTCCAGATGCCCCTCTCGACCTTGACCTGGATAAGTGGATGGAAGATGGATTGATTACCGACTTGCCATTCTAGAATTTACATGAGATCCATAATAAAGGAGAAACAACATTAAGCTTATGGTAGACTTTGGCTAAGACTTTGGGCTGAAAAAGAAAAAAAAAATCCTTGGATCATAGCCTTCCATATGAAGACAGACAAAAGCAATTTTCTGCGTATTACGTATGTCTTTTTCAAGGCACATCTGTAAAATAGCACGATATTTGGGACCTCCTTGAACGTGGGTGAGAGGTCATTTAGGTATTTTGTCTGGAGGAAGGGCATCGGTACTAGAACACAAGCAGGTCCAGGATTTGCTGGGGGTTTCTAATCAAAAGGAGTTTGCCGTTCCAAGCCCACATTAAAAAAAAAAAAAAAAAAAAATTGGCAAGTCAGGCGACTGTAAGTGGTGGGCTGTAACCTGTCCTTTGAAGTGGGGCGACTGTTAACCGTGCCATCCGTCTCCATCCGTCTCCTACTCCTGGAAGTGGAGACTTAGGCAGGCAGATGAAATGCATTGAAGTTTTCTCCCAGACGTGGAAGCAACAAAGCTTTTAGTGGTCAATTAAATAACCAAAAAAAAAGTAGATGTGAGCTCAGTTTTATGCTTTTTTTGCATCAACTGAAACAATGTGTGTTTATTTCACTATTGTGTTCCGTTTTCAGCATGCTGGGGGCAAGATCGCTTCTCCAGATGCTGGGCAGAGCATGGTCGTACAAATGCCCCCAAAATCCACCTCTCTGTGCCAGGTCTGGTGAGCTTTAACTTAAAGACCTCAGTTGGGGTTCATTCTGGTGGTAAAGCCTTCTTCTCATGTGCTGCATCCTTGATAAGTAGGTTGGTGGCAGTCCTCTCTATGTGGTGCCATCTGGCACTGAAATCAGTCCGCTAGTTTTCTGGGAGATTGCTCTTGAAATAGAGAAACGACAGAGATCCTGCTGGCATTCAAGTAGCAACGTTCACTGATCCATAGGCTTCTTGGCTAAGGTTTTAAAGTGATCCATGGACGGGTTTTATTCTCCGGCACAGCTCATGTGAAATATCAAGCAGCAGCAGACGTGGAATGAGCTCATCGTCAGACTTACTCTTGGTTAATTTATTCAACCAGGTTAGCCAAAGTTTTTTTTTTTTTTTTTTTGGTGGTCAGGAATAGAATACACTCTAAGGTGATGTACTATCTTTTAGATTAGTCAACAAAGATTAGAGGTATTATTTTGGTCTCTTGGTCGTGAATTCTTCTATGACAGAGGTGCCATCAACAAAACAGTTCAAAAGGAGTGTAAAGCCTGATTTCTTCTCCAGTTTCTTTTTTTCCTGAAGCAATAAACCCCACATCAGGGTGGTAGGAAGTGGGACTCAAACACATTACACAGCAGGGACGTACAGTCAGACAAAATAGTGATAAAACAAAATGTAATATTAGTCTACTGCTCTGTGCATGTAATTTTGTATGATTCCAATCATTTAAACCAAAACCGCCAGATTTGCGTATTTCCCGCTCAGACAGAGGAGCCTCATTTCCTGGCGTGCGCTCCCTCACAGACTGCGCCGAGTGCGGGCCTGTATTATACACACCTATATTATATGCCTGCACTTTCCATAGAATAGCTCATGTTATGTCACGTATGCGTATAACAAAATTTATCTTGCTGATCCTAAGCCTATGAAACCGCAGCAAAAAAGCAGGCGAGGCAGCCAGTACCTCTGCCTCACTGAAGGGGGCAGTGTGAGCCCCCGGGATTATTATTGCCGCTACGCTGGCTAAAGATCAGAAAGTCAAGTTCACTGTAGCACTCCAATTTTTTTAATTAGTTTTTTTGTTCTGAAAGAGCCAGTGCCTCAGCTGCCTCACCGCACGTCACCGATACACAGGCATGGGTACCTTTGCTGTCACCAGCACCCCTGCCACTCGCTGCCTCCCTGCCTGTCGTGGCCTCGGGGCCCTCTCCATCTCCAGCCGGGATCCGTATGGGCTCTCACTGGGAGTGTGCCTGCTGGCTGACGCCTGAGACCCAACCCTCTAATGGTTAGTAAGCGGGGGCACATTAATGAACAAAGGGCCCCTACCAACTGTCTCTTTTTATTATTATTCAGAAGTGATCTTTTATTGTTTTTTTTTTTTGGGAGTTGGTGATTTATTAAAACTGAATGGAGAGGCCAATTATAAATGTATAAATCTCTTTTTTTTTGGTGCTCTCTTTATACTTTTGTGTATTTCCTGGTATGTGTATGCGTAGTCTGTCAAAATTGCATGGAGGAAAACATTTACATTTTCAGCATTTGGAAAACGCCCTTAGCTAGAGCAACTTACATAAGTGCCTAAAAGTCTCCATTAGTGAATGCATTCTGATACTGGTTCAATAGAACCCAGGCTAAGATTACCATCTGTCTAGAAACTCTGTTGGGAGATTCAGTTATTTTCTGGTAGAAACAGACATTTGAATAGAAATCTCCACAGTAAGTAGAGCTCTAATTTAATTTGCAGTTAGTTAAATAATGCATGACTGCAGAGATTGTGAAAAGGGACACATTTTGGGTTTGATATGTACTTTGGGGAGCCACTGGGCACTTGAATCCTGTTCAACACATAGACTAGGAAATGTCCTTTAGAGACAAGGTTCTACAACAGGTTGTCACTGAACTCATCCGATGGTACCATCCTACCTGGAATTGTGGTGGTTTACAGCAGGTGCATAGTCTCCAGTGTTCCCCCAAGTTTCAGTGGTGTCGAAATCTGTGTCTTTTCTGTACCAGCTACCAGGGACATCCTTACGGATTACGGTCCTCCATCGTGAGGATGTTTTCTGTGTGCATGTTCTGGTGAGGGATTGGCGGAGTGCGGAGATGGAGAAATCAAACTACTCAGATATTTTGATTTTGCAAAACAAGTGGCTGCTTTTGGTTGAAAAATCTTCAAAAAGCAGCTCAGGAATGATTTCTGAAGCACTTCCATAAGAGCAGCAAAAATTCAAACACATGCATCTGGATCGAGTGGTATCCAGTAAGTAAAAATACTTGATTAAGATTGACATGTGGGAGTTTGGGAGTCTTTGCATGCATGCATGCATGTGTGTGTGTGCGTGCGCACGCATGTGTGTTTGATGAGACCTTTAGATAAATTTGAATACGGAATATGTAAAATACTAGTCTGATGGTGTCAGAATAATAATTTTGCAGGAGTTTGACAAGTATGTGCGTGTGTGAATCTGATAAAGGGGTGGTGAATCTGGACCCCAGACAGGCCGCCCGCTCACACGCAGCCCTACACACTGTAACTGGAGCTGTCCCAGGGCATCAGCAAATTCACACATGAAAGCCAGCCTGTTCCGAGAGGCCTCACTGCTGAATGTTATGATAAATTAAGGCTCAATATAGTGAGGTAAGGCTGAAATAATGCTGTTCAGCGCACATGACGAAAAAAGAGGATAATTCAAGGCTGGATTTTCATCTGCCAGTGCAGAGTAATATGAAGCATTATTCCTTCTCATCGCCCCGTTTTTGATCATTCTCAGTCACGCGAGAAACAGCGGACACTATGCTTGGGCTGCTTACAGACCGACCGATCCCTGGCTTTTTCTGATCGGTGAAGCGGTCCGTCGCTGTAGGGCATCTCCCATTGGTGGCCAACCTGGATACCATGGAGGCCCGTGGCTCTTCACCCACCGATGGCCGTGTTTTTCTGTCTGTCCTTCACCAAGCTACCAAAGATGCTCTGTGCGCTTTTGCTCATGTGCTAAAATCAGCTCATTGAATATATCAGTTCAACTGGTCCCCTGAGGAATAAGAACGCGAGCAATCGAAAACCAAAGAGGGATATGCGCTCCACTTCTCATGGGAGCTAAGAATGAACACGTCCACTGGCCCTATTATATATTTGTCCATGTTGTAAATTAAAGCACAAATCATTAAAATGGCATCAGAGGCCGAGCCTTGGAGTCAGAATCCTAACTTCCTCCCTCCTCCTCCTTCATTATTTTTTTTTTTTGTTGCTAAAAATATTTAGACTGCAGTCTGTGCTGGACGGCCTGGAGACTGTTAATTGCCAAAGGGCTTTGGTATGTGTTTTCATTGAGAAAAGGGTCACAGGCTCATAATAATGGCTGCTTTTGTTGTTGTTTTCAAATTTGCTCTGAGGGGGGAAAATATTCCACATAAATGCGCTAGACGGAAAGCTCCAATTGGTGCAGAAATGCCTTATTTTTTTTCTTTTAAGTTGTGAGTCAATGGTGTGTTTTTGCTCTGAGTAACAACTACATTTCTGTCCCAGAACAAGATAAATTAACTCTTGCAACAACAAAGAAGTTCATTTTCCAAAATAAGCTGTTGGTGAATCACTGATTTTAAGTGCTGCTATTTAGTTTATGAGAGTAAAATGTCAGAAAAACTCTGAAAACAGAGGTTCCAAAAATGTTTTGTTTTTTAACACAAGGAATGATTGGCTTAAAATATGCACAGACAACATAGCTGTGTATATGGGTACAGCCCAGAATACATTTCTGCTTATGGTTAACTTACTGTTTAACCCCAAGTTGGAATGCTAGTCACTAATATTCCTCCTTCTGTCATAACCTTTGCTGTTTGAATGCTTGTGGAGTTCTGCTATCACTTTACTGTTTTTTTATTTTTGTAGAGGGTGAAGAAAGAGGAAGGAGAATGGGAGAGCGCTGGCAGGGGTAGAGCTTTGTGCCGTTTCTCTAGCAAGGAAACGTACAGCATCAATCAGGTTCTGCAGCAGGAGATGAAAAGAACCTCCCCACTCCTGCATCTGGTTTTATTTGGGGGGGGGGGGGTTCCCCTCCTTTGTGTACCATGCTTCCCCGTCGGCCACCCCCCCAGCCCCTTCTCTGACTCTGCTCCCTCTGTGTGAGAACCCCCACCTTCTCACCATGATAACCGCAGAACCTGAAGAGCCCTCACAGCCCATGCGACATGCAGGCCACGTGCCGCTGCGATGTTTGCTCGGGGCTCTGCCCAGCTCCATGCCTGGCCCTGTCTCGGCCTGACCCTCTAGTCTAGTGTTTCCCAATCCGGCCCTCGGGGGGACCCAGAGTCGGCCCATGTTTTTGCTCCCTCCGGGCCCCCTACCAGAGAGTCCACGTTTTGTGGGAGCCAGGAAGGAGCAAAAACGTGGACTGTGCGTGGGTCCCCGAAGACTGGATTGGCAAACATTGCTCTAGTTGTACGGTTACACCTTCCCGCCACCAAAGCTGGCTGTGCCATGGTACACATGCACGCACAAATGTTTGTTAATACATGTACAAAAGTCAACTCCGCCTGTGGTAATGGGCCCTCTGCGATCGCGCTGCAGCACTTCCACTCAGTTCAGACCGATGGAAGCATTGCTGCTCTTTTCTGGCCTTTTAAAAATATCTCCGGGGGGGTGTTTCTATGCAGCGTTGTGAGTCATACCCCCCCCCCACCCGCCACTACCCATTCAAAGTTAAAAAAAAGACCCCTGCATATAAGACCTGGGTGTTTATATCATCTTTAATATGCGTGCTACATCCTTCCGTTTGTTGTTGCTTATGCACTTTCAGGCACGACCCTGCACTATAACTGTCATGTGTAAATAGTTTGATCAGAAACACGTGTGGCTTCAGCTGCAGGGAAAATGTGCCAAGGGCAGCATCTTAAAAAAATCTAAAAATGATCAAGATGAAGTGAAAGTAGACCAAAGGCTGTTTACAAGTGGACAAACTCTATGCACTACACACTAGTGCCGCTTTAGTATTTTTAAATAATAATGCTATATGTGTAATTGTCTGACTACCAGCTTTTTATGAGTCTGTTACGTCCACACTTGTAAACTTACATCCATACACTCATTTTTCATAGCTACTTATCCTGCGTAACATATCCCATACAGCACAGGGAAGGAAAGACTTTAGATGGATGCCAGTGCTAATACCCATTGTGGGAGGCAACTTGCACAATCTTAGGAACAGAACTCAAACTCCTGCTCTCCATGAGAGACACAAATAAAGAGTCACAGCACAAGGTTTGCCCAAGGAGTCACAGCAGCCCTGATGCAATTGGGGGTTAAGGACCCCCTGACAGCACTGGTCCCCTAGCACCGGGATTTAAACCCTCCACCTTCTGATTATGTGTATAGGATCCTAAAGCATTGGACCACATAGCCCCCCCCTCAAGAATTGCCAGATATAGTTGTAGTTGTGGACATATGTGTTTTCCATGTGGGTGTTTACAAGAGCAATTCCAAGTCAGGACTCCGACTCCCTGGTTGGAATTAAACTACCATTTTAAGCTGAAGAAAAATGATTGACTCACATTTGGCAATTTGCCGATTTATAAACTCTCCTGAAGTCTGAGTTTGGCGTCTGAGCTGAACCAGCTGAATTCCCCCCCAACCTTCCCCCAGTTCAGTTTACAGCTGCGATGTGCAGCTTTGTATAAATGGTCACAGGTAGATATAACCTGTAGTAATTAATGGTTTAAAGATTTTGGCTGGCTTATGAGGGGCTTTCTTTACTTACATTTTCAGTTAATTGCTAAACCAATATCTTCAAGCACACTAGGTTTGTAGTGATCCTTCCAAATTGTTTAGTTATGTCCAGGCTTTGACTGCGCCACTAAAATTCGCTGTGACATTTATTTGATATTTCTAATTCCACAAATGCAGAATTAACAGGACATATGCCAGGATTGTCTGAACGTGAAATTTCACAGGACAATAGATGAGAGGGTGCCATCTTACATGTGTCAAGGACCCGGAGGGTCAGGCAGGGCAGGACATGACAAAATCACACATTAATCAAAGGTAGCCATTGAGTATAACAGAAATGTAAGGGACATAACGGTAACTGTCAAGAAAGAACTGGCGTGGAATGCGCAGTTCAGTGTATTCAATGAAAATCTGAATGCAAGCTGTAAAGCTCTAAATAATACAGTAAGAATTGCGTGTGAGTTTAGAAATAAAATGCAGACTGGAGGCAGGAGGCGTGTGCATGCAATACGAATCCAGAGCTCCTCTGCCTTCACTTGTGTGCACTCAGCCAACACAGACCAGGTTTTCAGGAAACTTCAAGACTAATACCCCTTAGTGCTAAATATGAAATATGGTCTTCAGTCCAGGAAATATTGCATAAAAACCAGCTGAAAAGCCGGCTGCTGTTAGCCGCGTGTTTTGTTTTTGGCCGTCTCTGAAGTATTACGGTCCAGAGAGGCGTGGACACCAAAGCATTTTGTTCTGGTGCCGCCTAGTCCGAGACCTGGGGTTTTTTGTGTCAGCCTGTTGTTGAGCATGTTTAACAGAACAGAGGGTCATTTGTTGGTACTGTGGTTGCAGCGATGGCTTCACCCCCCACTGTACGACAACATTAATTCTTCCTCTCCTCAGACTCGTTATTTTCTCTGACTTTCCTTTCCTACATGCTGCCCCAAAACGGGCTTCCAGATCAGGTGCCCTAAACACCCCCTGCAGGTGGAGGGCTATGGTCCATAGGCTTCTACTCAGGGGCCTAGATATTGATGTAGAGCCAGGCTGGAGGGTGCACCCCGGTTCACTGACATACACAATGAACAATACTCTTCAGGCAGAAGCCATGAGATGTTTGTGGACTCTGGCCCAACTCTCTTAGGGAACTTTTCCATTGCAACAGGTACCAAATTGGTACTTCAAAACTGTACCAAACTCAATGGCCACTGGCAGGAAAAACTGGCAGTACAAATGGCAGTACCAATTTTTAGTGCCAAAAGTGGATGCTGTGAATTCATAGAGAAAATATTTTTAGAGCTTTTCTTTCGGTACCATATGCGTGCTGTCAGCATACGGTAAAGTAATTACATTTCAATATTTCTTATTGACTCATTAAATAGTTTGATAGTTTGCACAATACTTAATATCCGTGCGCGTAAAGTCACTGCTTTATAATGAAGAACTGGCTGCACCACATTTAGCACCATGCAAACACTTATTGTTGTTCCCCCCCCCCCCCCTCGTCTCATGACCGTGGAATAATTGCCATCTACTGTAATGCCAAACTGCTTCACATCAGTGATGTTTGCTGGGGTTCGAGCTTGTTTCTGGTCACGCCACAACATGTCATTGCGCTTTACATTTGGACTTTGACCAGGTTTCCTTCATCTGCAGTTCTGATTCAGTTTTCCTGGTATGTTTCATGTTTCCGTCGTGCTGCATACAAAAATTTCCACGTCTGACTCATGTTGTCTGCAGGACATTTTTCCAGCATTCGCAAGTATTGCTCGGGTCACTGTTGGCCCGACTGAGATGCCGTTGGTGTTGTTTTGGTGTGAAGCGTACATCCCATGAGAAAAACATGGACCTCAGCAAAGGCACGGGATGCCTACAAATCCTTAAATATTATTTTGCTGTTCTTCACAGCTTCTTAATCAATTTTACGCCTTGCTTTTGAAGTTTCGGCAGGAGTGCCACTCCTCAGAAGATTTACTACTCTTCAGTTTTTTTCCAAAACATGGAGAATTTGCCTTTTAAATTAAAAAACCTTTTTGTTTTATTTTCCTAAATAGGGAAGACATGCATCTAAAAGTGTAGGAGTAAGTTTGGGAGTTTGATGTTGGAGGGACACAACTTAGTAATTTAAATGCCAAGGCCAAATAATTGTGGGGCTGATTGAATCCAAATTACATATCGGGTGGTTTCTACACCCTGTTAGCATTCACCTTCCAATCAGTGATCCTGGACAGGGTCCCAAGACTTACAGCCAACCTCCTGTACAGACTATAAGTGGAATCTTGGGAACCCAGAGGAAACCCTCATCACATGAGGAAGACCATGCAGACTGCACACCAACAGAGTAGAAGACTGGATGCAGAGAAGCTACCTCTGAGGCACCTGAATAATCATTCAGCTCCCCTAACCAATCTCCCCTATGTTATGTGTAAAATGCATAAAAATGCACATTCACTGCACATTTTTACACATTCAAGCAGAATTAATGTCAAGAGCATTGTCTATGACCTATTGGGTTGACTGTCTGCTGGAAAAATATTGAAATATACTGTAATATTTAAACATTGAAAATATGATAGTCCTAAGCTGTAGACTATATACAACATATTTTCATGTCTTTTGGCAAATTTAATGAGCCACCCCCCCACTTGCTGCTCAGGTTTGACTCCATTGCCTAAATCCAGTCGCTGTCTACTGCCGCCCTGTCGAAGCTCACCTGAAGCCTTGTGGGTCCTGCCACTTCGCACGGAGGCTAGCTCTCCTCCAAACACTAACCCTGATTTTGCAAAGAAGGAATTACTGATTCAACAGACAGAGAGTGAGATCTGAGTCAACTGACAGGAAATTAAAGTGCACGCCATGCTTTTAACCCATTCCCACGTTTTTTAAATGTACACACTTTTCCCCCCGTCTCTCTAAACCCAAAAGTTTGTTTGTGGTGTTCGGTAGAAGTGCAGTCAGGTCGGAAATGGGAAATCGTGGTGGCGGGGTGGGTAGGGGGTGGATAGCAAATTGTTTTGGGGCGAAATCTGGAACACATAAACTTCAGACAATTTTATCACCGCTTTGGCGGATTGGCCAACCCAGCTGTCGATCCCTCCCCCCCACCCCCCCAAAAGCGCGGCATCCCTTTTCAGATCCTGCAGGCCTCGCCACGCCCTCCACCTCAGGGTGGCCAATGAGACGGCCCGCCAGGCCCCTCGCTTTATAAGAACAGTAGACGTGGAGTGCAGAGGACCAGAAGCTTGTACTGGTGGGCTGCAGAGTGAAATGGGCAGCGGACTGGTGGGGGTTCTCACTACACGTGCGCTGCAGCAGTGAACAGCCGTCCAGCTCTGCCGTAGGTGACAGATGGATTAGCACCAGCCTACGTCTTTGGCACGTTTTTTCTTTTTATTTGGCAGGCGGTTTCTTAAAGGCAGAGCTCCGTCCACAGCTAGTGAGTGAGCGCCGTTTGCAAGTGACAGGCCTGAGGAATCGGAAGGAAAGCGAGGCAGCCAGCGAGCACCTCCGAGAGGAGCCGCCATGCGCGAGGAGCTGTCCTACACACGCTCCCCCGAAGGGAGCCGAGCGGCCCGGGGGGAGGATGCAGAGCGCCCCCCGAAGACAGGGCCGAGCGGGAGCCGCAAGCGAGTGCCGTGTCCCAGGAATGATGACGACGGAGCTGATGATAGACCAGCTGTGAGCCCCGCCCACTTTCTGCCTCCGGGAGCTAAGCGGCCAAAGAAGAGCCCCCCCACGGAGGTGACGGCGGTCAGCCGGCAGGGTGCGAGCCCCGCCCCCCATGGCGGCCAGCCCTTTGAGGACCTGCACACGCAGCGCGTGATCGCCAATGTGCGCGAGCGCCAGCGCACCCAGTCACTGAACGATGCCTTCGCCTCCCTGCGGAAGATCATCCCCACGCTGCCCTCCGACAAGCTCAGCAAGATCCAGATCCTGAAACTGGCCTCGCGCTACATCGACTTCCTGTACCAGGTGCTGCAGAGCGATGAGATGCACGGCAAGCTGGCCAGCTCCAGCTACCTGGCCCACGAGCGGCTCAGCTATGCCTTCTCCGTCTGGAGGATGGAGGGGGCCTGGTCCATGTCCACCACCCACTAGCCAACCACCCCCCCTCCCCACCATTCCCCCCTTCCTACCCCCCCGCCCTCCTCAGCTTACTCCAGCTGTCCTGCCACCCATCTCAGGTATTTACACCTTACCACTACAACTGCGATCCTATGCAGGGGATTCTGGGTATGAAATGATTAAAAACCGTCACTTCAAACACCATGCACTTCCTGTATTGCACTATAAGGCTTCTGTGTTCGATATTACTTTTTAATCTTTACATCCGTTTGATTTTAAAACCTTGATTTCTTCAGTGTAACCCTTTCCACTGCTTTCCTTGTTTAAGCTGAATCATTTTGTTTTAGACAGATAACGTCACTCGTAATACTTTAAGGTTTGACAGCTGCTAACATTCCCTTCTGCCTCTGGCACTTGCTGTATGAAAACATTCACATTTAAAATCTTATTGTGGGTTGTTTTTTGGCAGGTATCTAGTTCTTTTTTCCCCCAAGCATTTACACTAGAGAGTTATCTGACTATTTTATTTGCATTTTAATTTGCTTCTTGACAATATAAAATCATACAAAGTAAAAAGCTACTTCATCCATGTGTTCATCATGCTTACATTGCCAAGCACAGCTATGGTTGTCGCTGTCAATACAGGTGATGGGAAAGCATTTGAAAGACAAGCACAATCCACACAAGACGATTCCTTACTAGCTGACCTGTCAGGCCGTATGAGGATAGGAGCAGCGCATCCAGGGAGAGGCCATCAGTTATCCGGGAGCTCTGGAATGCTCCCAAATGCCATCTTATTAACAAATAAAGAGTGAAAAGTGTTTTAAAAAGTTTAAAAATGCCAGATTGGTTGAGGTAATGAATTTAAAACTTTTGAAACTTGAGACGTGTTATATTTGTTAGGTCAGCCACGTACCTGTAATTTTATTTAAAGCCAGAAATTAAAAATGGTGACTTCTAATTTAATATAATCTCTGTGTATTGTATCATTTGGTGCCCTACCAGTGAATGCCATGGTGATGTGTGGACATGTACACGGTAGTTAAAGGCTAATCCACACTGCTGTTTCCTGTGTCCTAAAGAGGATTATGGGTCATATTTCTCCATCTATAAATACAGCTCCTTTATTGCATATTATTGTTGGCATGGCTTTGCTGCCCACAGAGGTTAAAACATTTCAGGGAATAGCTGGCCAGAGTTGACAAACCCAGCAGAACTGAGAACAGTCCAAAACTGCATCAGTAGCAGGACAATGTCTCCATGAATCAAACTAAATGTAAATTAAATGTTAATCAAAGTATTTGATATTTACCAGGAATTTAATTATTGTAATTGTAATTTTATTAACAATAATTATTAACAGTTATACTATAATGACTATTATGATACTGCAATATTTTTAATGGCTGATTCCATCACAAGAAATGTCCTCCTTGGAGATCAGATCTGCTTTTGGTACATTTCATCTTCTGGGAACACATGGCTTAAATTCACATGTTCTTGCCTTCAGAACTTGTAATAAAAACAATAGCTACTATTATTGCTAATACCATGACTAATAATGACAACCACAATAATACATAGAAAAATATTATAATGCTATTTATACTACAACTACTACTACTATAATCACAAATAACAATATATAATACATAATACTTAGTGTCACATAATGCAAATCTATGATATACAAAGAAAAGAATACCATATACCAGGTGTTGCCAATCTTATCCAGAAAGGGCCGCTATGTGTTCAGGTTTTCACTGCAACACCCTAATTAGGTTACTAATTAGAGGACTGATTGGCTGAAGAATCCTCACACCTGGGTTTGAACAGCTGACCCGAAGGTTATCCCAAAAACCTGCATACGCACCGGCCCTTTGCGGATAAGATTGCCCACCCCTGACCTAAAGGCTATCCCAAAAA
>JAODKM010000099.1:21679489-21696931 GCA_026780845.1 Petrocephalus sullivani | reverse complement strand
TCCCCCCCCCTCCCCCCCCACCCCCTCCCCTCAATGAAGGCCGGATTCAGTTCGCCACGAGTACATTCAGCAGCCGGGATCCCAGCTGGAAGTCACAAAAGAGCCATGAATAGCACCTTTTGTACACATGGCGTTTCCATTTTCTTGCTCCTCAAGGTACACTTTCCTAAATCTTCACGAAGGTAACCCTTACTCTCAGGGCCTGGGATCGTTAGTAGTTTGCAAGGCCTTTGATCTGACCCCCGCTTCAGGGATCACCCCCTGCTGATAGGGGCCATTCCATCTGGGGGCCCCGGCTCACCTCTTAACACTTGCTGTCATGCCAAGGTCACGCTGCCATCTCAGTTTAATCTTTCAGGGAAGACCTGTCCTGCCTGGTGGGCGCTATAAAGCATCATCAGCCAAGCAGGCATGCTAACACACGGGATTCCTCGCTGGATCGCTGCCCGGCTTAATATCGTCTCCCAGCCCCTCTGCTCCGCTTAGAGAACAGAAGAGAAAAGGGAAGAGGTAGAGGCGGAAACACACCTGCCCTGACCAACAAACAGGTTTCACAGAGACCAAGGGAGACAGAATGGGCACATGACAAAGCTGGGTGTCAGATATCAGCCCCAGCTGGGCCCCCTGCCAGACACCGGGACTTCTCGACAGCCAGCATCTCAGAGATAATAACTCCCATGGAAGGCAGGCACTGGACTTCCCGTGAAATTTTATTATACATCTATGAAAAATGTCACACAGGTTGGCTTCTCACAGGACCCTCGTGTTGAGGATGGAGTGTATACAGGACCACTGGCTCCAGCTAAAAGCTGATTGGCCCCCGGAGTGCCCCATCCCCTTTCACTCACTGAGATGAAGCATATCATTGGCTGATAAGGCTGTCCCCGCTGTATGTATTTTGCCCTCCTGATATTGTGCCATAGATGAGCCTTCTTCGTACTCAAAAACCAAGGCAAGGAAAGTAGCCGACCTGTCAATACGGAATACAGAATACCGATAAACATCCGCAGTTTCTTAAACTGGCCAGTCAACTTTATCTGACAGGAATACTCTCTGGCATGACCATGTAACATCCCCAGCATCTCATCACGGCTTCCCAATGGCCCCTTTCAAATCGGTGCTTAATTTCCCGCATACCCAGGTGGCTCTGTGGCGCAATGTGATTAAGCGGGAATAAATCGTGAGGAATAAATAGAACATGGGGAAGATTAATTTCGTCTTTCGAACAAGAAGTGTCTCGCAGGCACGGCCCAGACTCTCTAATCTGATAGAGCGCTGCCTCCCCAGCTCACACGTAAATCACCCATGGAAGTCAGGAAACGTTATTTCACGGGGAGGAAGGGCTGACCTACTTCACATTGGTTCTTCTGTGCGATACTAGACAGGGCGGCCCCCTCTAGCCACACCCAGAAAGCCGAGACGGGCGTGCTCCTCATTCACAGAGACAGACGGCTGAGAAACCTCCAGCATCTCCTCAGAGGAGCATCTATATCCATATCTAGGTGTTACAGTGAGTAGCGCTGCAAGGCAGAGAAGTGGCGAACTGAAATCCGCCATGGCACCTTCACAGAGCACAGGCCAGCCTGCCACCCTGACCAGCTACCTTCTCTTGGTGCAGTCACCTTGTCTGCTAACAGACCTTGCAACATGCCAATATCTCTGCCTGGCCCTATGACAGACTTCCCTGCACCCATATCTGTCGGCCACTCCTTACTTTCCACGCCTGATCGGAGACGGCAAAAAACCAAGCAGGGACAGGGACAGAAAGTCCCTCACAAAGCCTGACTAATCACTCAGTCACGACCTCAGCTCACAACAATTGTTGTAGGAACCAGGTACAAAGGTCACGGGGTGGGGGGAGGGGGTACATCACCCAGATCTGAAGCATATTTCACAGTGCAGACACTACAGAAGGCATCCCTTTAATTCCTTATCCTATTACCATTTTTTTTAAAGGTTTTAACATATATAGACAGATGGCAGGGTCTTGCTGAGTACACGGTTTAGAAAGGGGGTGGATTGGGATAAGTTTTGATAACCCACCATAGGTTTCAAAGAATCTGAAGCAGACCCTCACCCAAAGAGCCCCGGCAATTGCCACAGCTGACAATGTATATATGAAGCTACCTCACTTCAACTGTTTGACTTGGACTCCTGCTTTGATGGATTGCATTGATATCACAGACAGACCACTGCCCCGATAAGCCTCCTCTCCCGGGACTTTGATCAGTTTTGGGCATTTATTTCTAGGAGATTTTGTTTCCAGGGTTGGTCTATAACTAATCTGCGCCATATGGGGAAGTTTATGAAAATTTAGACAGACTAGGTGAAGGTGGAAAGTCCACAATGGCAGAACAGCAAAGGTAAAATAAGATTAATGTGCCAAAGCTCCCAGCCCGTAAAAGACATCAGAATTAATCCTTGTGTAAAATGAAATGGCAAAACTAACAATGGT
This sequence comes from Petrocephalus sullivani, assembly GCA_026780845.1. Lineage (NCBI taxonomy): Eukaryota > Metazoa > Chordata > Actinopteri > Osteoglossiformes > Mormyridae > Petrocephalus > Petrocephalus sullivani. The sequence continues at coordinate 21,694,476 of JAODKM010000099.1, read as the reverse complement.
ACATGCTCCCCCAAATCTACCCACCCAAGTGATGTTTCAAACATGCTTTAATTATAACGTATTTTTCTGAACATTGCTACAAATTATATATACACAATATATGCAACTTCTCAAAGCAACCGTGGACGTTAAATTTCGACTCCAAAAAAAAAAAAAAAAGATATTTTTGTGAAAAGTGGTCCATTACTGTGATATCCCCAAATCCCTCTTGGCCTGTCAACAGTGCTCCACTAACAAAACCCAGAAGGCCCTGACTGAATGACTGAATAGTTTAGCGACTGTTACAAAGGCAACACAATAAAAGCTAGCTTTGAAAGATAGCCTTAAAAAAAAAAAAAATTAACTGCAGGTCTGAAATTTCTGGAAATGTATCAGACAATTTCTAAGTCCCAAAGGAGAAGCGAGAGTCCATCTGTGACCCAAAGTATACCAAACAATGTGTTTTAAATTCAAATTAACCTGTAGGAGAGCTATGTTGTACAGGAAAGCCTCCAAAAATTCATCTAGACATTCATGTTTCTGAGAAATGTAGAGGGTTACTCACAATTTTAACTAACCAATCAAGATTAAAGACCCTGGGAAAGATTCTTGACATAGAAAGTGCTCAAAAACATAAGCATGCACTAGACTAATCTCAAGGACACACTTGCAAAGCTCTCGTTTACGTCACTCGCAACACGTTACACGTATAAAATACTAGCACCTAGCACACAGAGCCGCGCCGATCCGAGCGCCTCTTTCCACTCTGAGGCATAGGAAACACCTCACTCTTATTAAAAATTGAATATAAAATCTGTAAAGCTGTTAATAATTAAACAGAAAAATGTGTATAACGACGAGGACTTTTGACACGAGATAGAAATGGCAGCAATAAGCCAGGACCCTTCGATTGGACCCAGCAGTCTTCCAGGCAAAGCTAAGCTACATCGAGAGAGTCAAACAGCAAGGTTATACGAAAGACGCCAATGCTAGTGTGCAAGAAACCCTGGTGGCTTGCCTTTGGCTGAGCCTTAATCCGAAAACAGCAGTTTCCCAATCCGGTCCTCGGGGGCCTTCAGCAGACCATGTTTTTGCTCCCTCTCTGGATGGGGAAATACTGCTTCAGAAGTAAGGTTTAAGCTACCAGGTACCGGAATCATAAATTAAATTTCTCAAATTTTGCCCTGTGAGCTGGCAACAAGATACAGATGTACCTTTTAAGACCAGGCTAATTTATATTGCTAGGCGTCGTTCGAGTAACGGCGGGTGGCATAAGACGGGCCAAAACCGCCTAGTTCTGCCTCAACCCACTATGCCTCATTAGATTTTTACACGTCAAAATAATACATCATGCTCTACAGTCAATGGCGTCCGACAGCTGTGCACAAGGGCTGCAAGAAAATCGATAGGCTCTCTTCAAAAAGCCAGTCAGCCTTCATATGCTGCAGTCTACCCAGGGATAGAGAGAATATATAAAAACAACTTCCATGTGAGCACACTTACCCCACTTGTTTTTCTGAATAGGGCGGAGCATCCTCTGCCCCGATCCCACCAAATCTACAAATGTATCTTTAAGGTTAGCCATCGCCAGAGAACGAGAAACTGGTTCCCTCGAATTAAGTCGAGAAGGACTCAGAAATGCCGCCGACGAAGCACAAGGAGCTTGTGGGTCGCCACTTGGTGGCTGGCGGGCTTGTCCCAAGTGCGGCGACCGTTTCAAAAATAGATAAGCGCCAGGAGCGCGATGCGCAAAGTTAGGCATGTGGCGTGGCGGTGCTGGCAGACCAGCTTCGGCCCAGTTAGTTCGATTCCCAACAAGACCCCTTGCCGAACAAGGATGGAGCATCCACAAGGTGTGAGACTTAAAACGTTTACGAACTGCAGGCGCCGGAAAAATCGTCCGGAATGAGGGAGTCTGCAGAGCAGGGATGCATCGCAAAGCGCTGCCCTATATTCCTCAGCCTGTCCCCAGGTTTGCATCTCCTTTAAAGGTATCCCCAGTTCCCCTGCCCCGGGACCCATATACTAGAAAAGCCAATGGCTAGTCTAATTTGCCGAGTGTACGGCCCAATGTGAAATCTGGACCTGTTAGCTACCGGGAGTCCAAAACGGTGCAGAAGGAGAGGAAGTCAGAGCACTTGTTATTTATTAATCTGTTTTGCCATTAAACGGCAGCCATTTAGGGAATTTGGGGCAGCTACATTATCAAGCTAGGACTAATTCACGTCGAGATGCTATTTAATTACAGAAGTGCTTCAATTACACAGACCATTACAGTGCCGTTCTCCGTCTAGCAGGGCACTCTGAGCCCCTCTGTGTGCAAAGTAACCTCAGTCAGACAGTGATGCAGAGGACTGCACTGGATGCATCAGGACGGGGCCAGTAATTCTGCCTCTTATTAAAAAGGTAGCGACTGAGTCAAAAGCACATCCTCGGCAAAACAGTCCATTAGGCCCTCAAGCAAGGCCCTTAGTCCCCCGAAATGCTCCAGGGGCTCCGGATAAATGGCTGCCGGTGTCCCAAGCCGTAAGTGTATCACTCAAAATAGAGCAAGACTGAATATGCAAAAGGAAGCACTTCAGTGGACCTGTACTCATACTTGTATACATGGCAAATAAAGCATCATTTTATTTCAAAATTGCTCAGCGTGGATGACAGATACGGGTTGCTGGGGCCACAAACAGGCCTCGTGTTCTCTGACCGATTCCACAATATCTCATTAAACCTCTGCGACAGCCAGCCGTGCCCGTGTTGCGCCAGCTACTCACCAGCTAGTCAATCCCATCCTCTTTCTGCCACCTCCCAATCCAAGCACACCACCATCACAGCTGACGCATTAGGCAGGCTATGCCAGTTTAGGATCACTTCCCAAACTGCCATGCCATCACCACGTCTGAGCAGCTCGGAAGCATGGCTCCGGATGGATGACAAAGCATTTTTACGCTGCTCGTCTTCCATCATCACTACCATGAATCTTATTTAGAGCCTAGCAAGAGACGGGGGACAAATTCATCACTGTTGGAAAACAAGTTAAAAGCCATAAAATAAAAAAGCCCTTGAACAGATTACCCTTGGAAGAATTGTGTGTAAAATGCTCCCCGGGGGTAAAATGGCTAGATGGATAAGGACACCAACATCAGGTACTCCCGGTTCAATGCATGTTCATCATTCTTAACATGACGACCAGTTACATCGAGGGATGCACCAATCAGACGTCTGTCCCAATACCTGGACTTTGGGTATCAGCCGACACAGAGTACCAATCCAAAACCAGTGTTTAATTAATAAGCTGTAGGCTTTTGCTCACTGTGCGGAAGAGACAGTGACCATTCTTTTATATGTAAGGCGACATCAGGCTTAACTTAAAGACAACATATATATAATAAATATCAATTTAGTAAATACATCATGTATTTATTTAACTTTCATTATTTTCAACTCAGTCATTTATATCAGGATGCTCAGTTCTCACCTTGAAAGGTCTTCATAGAGGAACAAAACCTTGACGTAACCTTGAAGTACGGCATAGCAATGGACCCAACGCCATTCCCTGAGATGTAGTTACATTTCTCGGGAGGTACATGTCATGGCGACGCAGACCACAAGACCTGTGATTGGTCCACTTGGTAGCAATCATTTTTTTTTATAGTAGCAAAGAAAGCGTACACCAAGGTGTACTTATATTGGTGACTGAAATTATTTATGTCTAACATAAAACAAGTTTGCCACTGAGTGGCAAATAAACTGAGCGGCAGCGTTAATGTTCAGCCTCAATGCTGCAAAAAAAAAACACATTTAAATGGGATAGAGCTAACGTGTGATTTCTTTAACAGAATGCAGAAAACTAAATAATTAAGTATCGGACGTGGAACGGTCACATATGGCCAATACCCAAACCATCAAATAGGCATGAATCTGTACCAATACCAAACCTGAATATCGGGTCAGTGCACCTATAATTAGATCACATTACGAGTATGTTAGCGATTTGAGTTAAAGGGCAGCGCCGTTTAAAGTCTCTTCTCAGAATCTAGATACAGAGATTCGGGCCTATTTAGTTATGTATAGAACAGTAAAGGATATGGATAGAAATATGTATGCAAAATCCCTTTAGTCAAAATCCCTATAAAATGCCACCTTGTATTCAGGCAATAACATTTTACTCTGGAAACTTGGATATCAAAGAACCATAAAAGATCAAAATCACCAGCAAGATTTTTTTTTACCACTGGGTCATGCATCTAAAGTCACACAGCTCATAAGACTTGATAAGACTTGGTAGACTTGGTAAATGTCACTCTTGGTTCCGTCCTGTGTCTTCATTTAAATCAAACAGTTCATACTAACACTGGAGCTCGCCGTTCACCGTGGAAACCATTCTATGAACTGCACAGTTAGTGACACAATCTTCCCATTATGAGCACAGCCACAAAAGGAAGGATTCAAAAGAAGGTCTCCGTGTCAATACAGCCCAGCTGGTCTACATACCCAAGGCCCAAGACAGGGCTGATGATGGAGGTGACTAATGTGACTTGTTAACATCTAACAAGAGCTGATGTCATCCAGTAAGGGGGAGGGAGCCTGCCATTTGACAATGAGAGAGGCAAGAGCCCTTTATTCATGCACTAAGCTCATTGGGCCCAGTGTGCACTATGGCTGCATGAAATGGAAACCCTTGGACATCTCAAGGGAGGCACTTTGCTCAAAGGTGGTCATTTCTGCCTCTGGCTAAATTTGCAGCTAAGCTCTGGCTGAGAGGTAGGAAGCTTGAATGAAAAGGTCCTCACTTGCCGGGGACCGGCCAGGGCACTAATAAGCGGATCGCCCTGCTGCGGCACCAAGGTGGTGGATATGAGTAGGAATGAACTAAATATACAGGAATCTCTCCCCAAAGCCCCAAGTTCGGTCTCATTATATTTGGTTTGAAAGCTACAGCTGAAGCAATGAAGTCATTCTATGTTCCTCTGTCTATTTAGCAAAGCTTCCTCACTGCTAGTTAGGGAAACTGTACCCAAGACTATTACTAAGACAAGGGAAGCTCAACAGTAAGGAAAGGAACTCCACCCTAAAAGGTAAACTCACCCACCCATTCCTACAAAAGTGTGCACGTCTTTTTATGTTTGTTTAGAGAAGGCAGGGCAAAGAACAGGAAGCTACTGGGCAAATCTGCAATACTTTCCCAACAAATTTCTCCAGCAACATGTGAAGCAGGTACCTCAGAGTGCTTACAGGCTGTCCCAAGCAAGGGATATCCTAGGATTATTTTAAGGTAGGCCATAAATCATACAGTCGGGCCAACCTTATTACCCAATGATGCGTTTTAAATCGTCGACTGATTGGGCAGTGGACACTCTGGGGACCAATCAGCTTTCAGCAGGGGCCAGTACCCCATAGCCCCGCCCCCATATACAGTCCAGGACCAAAGGCTGCTGGTCTGAGGACGACCTTAGAGGTTAATCTAACGTTTCATTATAAAACCTCCAACTCCAAACGACTGTGAGCCGTCGAGACGGAGTCGTGACGGCTGTCTCCACGGCAGCGGGAGCCAGGCTGGCCATTCCCTCCAGTTCGTTTCGCCCGGGTCACGCTAAAGCTTATAATTTCCTGCAACGATGCGTTCCAAATCTCGGCGGCGCGGCGTGTGGCCGGCAGAAGCATAGCTGAGCCGTGCTGCACAGCACTCGCATTCCTTATTTCAAGACATCAGTGCTGACAAAAGTGAGGCATTTCAAAAGCAGAACATTTAAAGAGGACCATTTGCCGTTTAGTGCTGCTATTAACACAGGTCTAGATAATGCCACTTCAGCTCAGTTATCACTGTAGCTCAAAGTACCAACAGAGTCATCTCCAATGTAACAAGGCCCAATTAGGTATTTATTGTAATATTTCCATTTTTAAAAAAAAAAATCTATTTTTCCCCTAAACAATGGCACTCTCCAAAGAATAAGCACATGCTGGCATGCAGAGAGGACACGCTTTCAGGTGGTAAGCGCGGCCTTGCTGGTGGTTCAGAGGGCTGAGCACAGGTTATGCTAATAGCTAAAGCAGACACGGCCCTGGCTACCCATCAGGCTATATAGCACTTGTGGGACGTTTATTTTATCACAAACAGGTTCAGTGAAGCCCAATAAAACCAAGGGAATAAGCAAATAAATGCATGAAGAAACTGACATGCCTGTGATACATAGTCGAGGGCCGTCTTTTCGGTTTTCCTCCAAAAACAACATGGCCACCGCTTTTGAGCCACTAGCCTCGACGTTTATGCGAAAGCGGTGCTAGGCCGCCATTCCCCACACAGCGGTGGCCCTCGACGCCATGCAGGTAGAATTGCCCAATAAAAGGCAGACTGCCGTGATGGAGAGAAATGAGACGCCAAACAGGCTGGGGGGGGCGCATCTAACACGGGCAGAAAATTCCGGAAAACACTGCGTTTCATTCAAGGTCAGAGTGCCTTTGGAGGACCAGACGATGGGTATCTGGACTCGGCATTCCCGGCTACATGCAGGAGTAAGGCCAGCAGAACAGGATTAAAGCTGGGAATCGTGGGGGGGGCGGCCATGTTTTTCTTAGAACAATACAGCACACAACATAACACTGACGTGAATATGAGTGTCCACCTCTATCCCACCATAGCTGTGATAGGGTGACATGCACACCACAATCACTGCGGCTCAAAGAGTTACAAAAGCTCCCACCAAACAAAGGGAGGCATTGAACCTAACGCAGTGACACAAGGCTCCCATTGTTTTCAGCACAGCCTGGGAAATCTGCACGTCGCGAGTCATGGGATCCATTAGGGAGGCTGACGCTCCGGCCATGCAGATATTAGCTGGGACACGTAGCGTGCCCTGAAACTGTCCGCCCGGAAGCAACAGGTGATGGCTGCTTTGCAAAAGGAGGGGGATGAAAATAAATAAATCAATCATTCTCACGAGTGTTACTATATCTAATAATCAAGCTATGGAATTCCATCACACCAATTAAATCTCATTAAATTAAAAACTACAATTCAATTGGAGATGGTCCCTGGATATCTGATGTCTTAGACAACAGGTGACAAGATTACACAGTTAAGTTTTACGAAGTCACGTCAAATCACCTGACCATCTTCAGAAACACTATCCCTGAATACCCGAAACATGGCCTAGCAACAAATTCCCTGTTTAACATGTGTTAGAGAGAAGGGTTTTTCTTTTAATTACTTTTATAGTGACCAGAAACAGTAGTGTGTGCCGTAGCTCTTGGGGAACCCTGGCTGAGCCTAAAACCCCGGAATCCAGTCTTACTGATGCCATTACGGAGGAGGCAGTCAGAGAAACAACCTCCACAAAACGTGTATCAGAGTCTATTGGCAGTGGCAGGCAGCTTTGAAATTACTTATCGGGAGTCGTAATGTTTGTGAAATGTCCCTCATTCCTGTGTAAAATAATTACCCAGGCAGTTTTCGACTGACGCAAGTAATCTGTGCCACAAAAGCTTATGCAAGTCAAATTTTCTGAAGGTTGAATTTTCCCCCCATACCATTCAAGCTCACCTTATAGCAAAAAACATGCTAAAATTTACCTGCCTGAAAAACTTTAAAAGCTGCCTGAAACTAAGTGACGGCTGATCTAAGATGATACACACATTTAACGGGGCTCTGGTCACTTCTGAGCCACCTCTGGGATATCAATGTTTAACTCAACCCTGTGCCTCTGTCAGTCCAGTCTCCGAAGTTGCTTGTGCTCAAACAATAATCTTGCATAAGGAAACACTTTAATTTGGCCCAAGACTCAAATGTTTTCCATTAGATCCGTGTTTTCCACCCCAGTCCTCGGGGATAGTCCGCATTTTTGTTCCCTCCCAACTCCCTGCCAAACAGTTTAGATTTTTGCTCCCTCTACTGGGAGGGAGCAAAAACATTGACTGCCTGCAGGTCCCCGAGGACCGAGTTGGGAAACACTGCATTAGATACAAGTTTTGTTTTGTTCAGACCCGCGAGCCATATGTTAATTGCATAAGCTGGTGAATGTCGATCAGAGTTTGTGGGAAGGTCATGATACAGTGATAATGGGCAGTACACATCACAGCTGAAAAGAGGCCTTTTAGAATCTTCAGAAGATAGTATGTTAGACACTGATAGGTACAAGCAGCATCAGGTCCAGTACCTAACACTGAAAACCTGGCCACAATTCTTCTCTATCCATGGGTGATGTGACCAAAACAGGAGGAGATCTCACGTTTAAATGTTTTCAATGAATTTCAGAAAAAAAAGATGGTCTTCTCAGAGTGAAAACCCTTCATTTTAATCAAATATATTATATACCCTGATACAGTGATATTGGAGAAAGGGGCGCATTGCTTCAAAGGTAATTCTTCAGAAATATCCATGCATGACCCATAAGCCTTTGTTACAGTATACAATGTTGTTGCAATTACAACTAAGAAAGGCCAAGCTCCAAGAGCCTCCGTCATACTTGGATCGGGCTATGTCAGGGTGCGTTCCACAAATGCGTATCTGATGGGCCAAATGCAGAGTGTTTAAGGGTTTCATATGCTTAAGGTGAACTCAAGGTGATCTTTATGAGGGAGAAACACAATGCTGAGTTTCAAAACCAGGAGGACTAATGTACTTCAAATGGAGAGAGAAACTTGGGTTTTATGGGGGGGGAGATTTCCTTTAAAAAAAAAAGGTAACATTCATCAGACTGATTTCACTGACTTTGGGGAAAATCTTGTGCTGAAATACAAAAACACCTAAAAAAAAAACTGCAAAGTGCCCTAAGCTCCATAAACACCTGCAAAATAAAAATCAGCACGTTTTTCAAACTCAGATTTAGGAAGACCCCTGAGACCAGACTGTTTCAGGTAACTACATCTTGGTTTTAGAGCAACTCTCCATGACGGCACCTACTGAACGCCTTTACTAAAGGCTGAGCATCCACACAGAGCCCCACAGCACGTTGATAACGTCCCAGTTTACAGCAGTACATAGGTAATGATGCAGCGTATTTCATGGCACCTTGATATTCTTTCCCCTGTGGCATATTACAACGATCCCGTACTGCACTTCTCCTTATAAGTAATGTTCAAAGCAACCAGCAGCCAAAAAAGACAGGTGACATTCTTCCTGACAGACCAGTGAGATTGCTCAGAGGGCTACACCTCCAGCCTATCAAACAAGGAGAAGTTCAGAAGCTTTTGATCTATTTTTTTTTTTTTTCACTCCACGGTGAAACAATGCTACACTAACTATATTAAACTCAGAGCAAGCAGCCATGAGAAGGGCCTTGCCTATATACAGAGCCCTTAAACGATTGGGAGTTACCTGAGCACACAAAAAGACATATATTATCTCCTTAAGTGCCTGAAACCATTTATCCAGGTCATGGCCTGCATGAAAGCTCAATCTCCTTTCGGAGTGTGGGATGAAAGGAGCACAGAACCAACTAGCTCCCACCTCCCAAACCCCAACACCCGCAAAAAAAAAAAAAAAAAACACTGGGGCTAAACCTGTAAGAGATTTCTCTCAAGAGAGGCAGGACCATTAACTACTCCCCATGCTGTGGGCACAAATGTCTGTCAGCGAGGGGTGGGAGCATACTGCAGGTACAAGGCCTTAATCTCCACAGCCCGCATGTGACTCCACAGCTTCTGCAGAGCAATAATGACCAAGGCTTTGCTGCGCGCTAATTAGCTTTCCTTAGCACTTCCTGCAAAAACCGTAAGAAGGGCGCACATCAATCGACCGTTTGGAAGAAGTTTGTGTCACTGCATTAGCTAAATGCAGCGCTTGGCAACCTCTGAGAGGGAGAAGTACCCGGAGGGTCGTTTTGTTCCTTCTCTCGCAGGGTGGGGTGTTAAATATTCTCTGGGTGGGCAGGGCTGTCAGAGTTACTGACTGTAGCCGTAATTGCCCGATTGAAAAGATGCGGCTCCTCTGGTGGTGACCAAGAGCTCACCAGCCTGGGAATGGGAGACGGCAGCGGTGGGTGTGAGGCCAAGCACGGAGTGATGTGAGCCAGACTCGGGTGCAAACCGAAACAGACACACACAGGCTCCTCAGCCGACACACACACACACACACACACACACACACACACACACACATATATACATTATTCTTGTACACGCTGAGCAGACATCAATACAAAATGTATCAGATTAAGAATTAATGAGGGTCTTCCGGAGACAATTAACTCCTGTGCTGACATTTCTCTCCTGTGCATCTTAAAAAACAAGGGGGATTAGAATCAGGATGAGAAAGAAAGCCTGAACAACCTTTATGGAGCAGCGCACTCCCTCATCCCGCAGGGGAACAGAGGGGGGTTCGGGGGTGATAGCTGGAGCGAGCAAATGAAGTAATTTTCAAGAATGTCAGGGGCGACCGATGAATGATAAGGAGAGCAAATGGCTGGCAAAATGCAATGGGCCAAGTCACAGCAGCAGAAAGCAGGGGACAGCGAGGCGACCATAACCTGGTGGCTCAATTACCCGCCAAGACCCCCCCCACCCACCCACACACCCAAGCAGAAAAAAAGGCCTGATGGGATCTGAAGCATGGCTGTCAGATGACGAGCTCTCGATGGGGGCATAGCCACTGGTGACCAAATAACATTAACAGAAAGCTATCCCGGGGTGATCAGGTCACACACACTTGAAATGGCTTCAGGTGTATCGGGTCTAAAGAGCAGAGTGGCCCTCAACAGAAGTCCAACTACATAACAGTTAACCAAAGTTTTGGTTGACATTGAGTCAAATTAAGTCAAGTGAAGTGGGCTTTATTGTCATACCATCCATATACAGGCATTTGTGACATGAAATAGCCTTCCTGCAGGACCATGGTGCAACATGCAACAGCATCAACAGAGGAAGTAGAGTCCATTCATAACACCACTTACAAACCAATGAGTAAAACATCTTCTCGGCAAAGACAAATGAAGGTCAACAAACAGACAACGGTCAGACAGCAATTTCTTCAGTCTTAGTTCTATGCTCCCGACGGCCATCTGAAAGTAGCAATAAAGGAACAAAAATAAAACAGCATTTCAATAGACAACCACAATGCTAGTGACATCAACCATGATAGAAACTGTTTATACAATGCTAACGGCTAATTAACAAAGGACTCATTGACAGGGACATCTGCAAAAAGTCTGGCTAATCTCCTTTAATTACCAGCCCACAGGCAGCCCTCCAGTTGAGCGGGAAATAAAAGTATTGATTACTTGTGCGCTCAGAAAAAAGGTACTGTAAGATTAGTGAGGATTCTGACCAGTTAAATATCTGGTGAGAGGCAGGCCAGACAGCTGGAGACTGAAGCCAAACCCACCCAGGGATTTCAGCGGTTAATGCTTCTGACATCCACTTACCCTGGTACTAATGGTAAATTTCATTGTTCTTTCAATGTCTCCCATTTTTAGTAAATATCTTAATTATATTAACTAGGGTACAAAGGATTAAGTTACTTGAAGCATTAAGTCTTTTGGTACAAAGGTAGAAACACAATCATTTAGTGAATGTTTTTTTGGGCCAATGTGTACAAACCAAATTTTGAACGGATGCCTTACATGACGTGAAGTGATTTCTGCATCGCTGTACCCATACTGCCACTGTCACCAACCGGCTTCTAAATCTTAGAGATTAGAATTATCATGGTTTTCATGTTACTAGGCAACAACACTACAGATGCAAGCTGATCCCTCTTTCCATTAGCCATCACCTTAACTCTCATCTTCAGATATTGTTATTTGGTATCTATGGGCTGGGTGGTTCTGACTTGTCACCGAAGACTGAAATCACAACTAACTCACTGCACCAATATACTTGCATAAATATTAAACAACAATAAGGGCTTTTCTCTCTCATTTTTTCGACAGGCAGCTGCTGCAATGTGTGCTAATCTCCAGGTGGGCAGGTGAGCCAGCAATCCAGTCTCCAGTTGCCCATTCCCACACCTTCCTGATCCCTTTTCCCCCCAAAAAACAAGTGGAGATTTGGACATCCTTTTAGGACTGCCAATCTGGTCCTGCTCAGTTTGCCTCCACCCCTCCAGACCCTTTACGTCAGTCTCTCTCAAAGAGGTCCTCAGGGACCCCAGACGGTCCATGTTTTTGCTGTGCTGGCAGCTGAGAGGGAGCAAAAACATGGACCGTCTGGGGGTCCCCACAAACCAGGTTGAGAAATACTACGTTAAATACAGGATAACGGTGTATGACCCTTATCCCCTAGGTGTAGCACCCCCACTTAAAGCTGCTGCTAAATGAGCAAGAGGGACCAGAAGGAGAAGACTGCAACAGGACGGGACTCCACAGAACCCCCGCTCTGTCTCACACTGGGACTGGGAGCCTGGGGATACGTCAAGCCCCATTTATCACCATCGAGGCGTCCAGGGCACGCTCTGCGCACATAGGGGCTCTCTTCCTCCCTCTGTCTAACCAACAGCAGTTGTCTATTTGTTCCGCGATGGGCTTTTATTTTTATTTTTTTTAAAAGCTGTTTGGCATTTTCCACACTAATGACTTGTATTGAATAGGCTGTAGTTACGAAAAGGCCAGCCCTGTATTTTAGAGTCTACAAAAAAAAAAAGAGGCAAAAGAGGGTGCAATATTATCCCATTAAATCAGGACCTATTTTTGAATATCAGACACAAGACAGCAGCAACAAACCATAGCACCATATGAAACATCTTCTTTCCTTATCTACAGAGACTTGATTGTAACTCAACACACTCCAAGCACAGCCATGATGAACCCCTCTCACTCCAAAATGGAGATGTGCCAGTTTCTTTACTTTACGACTTTCCTGAGAAGGCAAGCGTACCCATCCTGTAGAAAGTCTGGCTGATATCTTTTACTCAGAAGCTCGCAGGATTTGTTGGGGGACTCCAGTCCCATACTTCATTAACCAAGCATGATGCGAGACAAGGCTTCTCCTCATACATTAAGTCAGGAAGCACCACATTTCCAGACAACAAGCAGAGACAGACAGCTGAAGGAGGCTAATGGAGGAAGATCTAATGAAGAACCAGACAAGCTTGATGACAGCTTGGTCAGACCAGGACAGGAATGAGGAGTGTCAGCAATGATCTATTTTTAACAGGTGGCCAACATCAAGCATTGTTATTATTGGAGCTTGTACCTAAGAAGAATTCTCCTCCCACACTGATATCCACACCCTAACTCTTCACCTACAAAGAATGCCTGCATCTCCTGGACATCTCACACCCTTCTGGGCCTTTAAACAAGCACTGATTAAAAGGAAAATCTGGCCTAATCATATCTAGTAGTCCCTTCTGTACACACATCTCTAATTAATCCAGTTTTCAGATGACACATTTCCACTAGTTTCCTGTGACGACCCCCTCCGAGTCCAGAGCGCCTTCCTCTAGCGACGGACACAGCTGGGGCTCTGCAAACCTTATCAGCTGGCCTACAGAGCCCATCATTCCCAGCCAGCTCTGGCAAATCCACAGCCTGCTCTGCTTTATCTCGGTAACACAGTGCTCAGTCTCAGTGACACGGGCTACTCAAGCCCGGATGGAGGGAAGGGACAATGGGAATCACATACAGTTTGGGAGGCTGCTGGGTGGCAGGGGCACCCTGTGCCATTCCTGCCGATGCCTCTTACAGCCTCTAGTGGGCATTGCTTTGTTACTGGGCGACCCACACCGGAGGAGCAGATTGATTATGATGTCCAGGTAACTACTTACATCTTCATCAACTTAACCAATTTCCCTCAGTTGGCCAGTCAATTTAGACCACTGTGGCTAAATTGGTCTTGAGCAGGACTTTCATAGATGTGGCTTTGCAAAAAGTGATTTATATGCAGTTTAGGATTCAATAATGTTTTTGTCCGTTTTATTCTTACTGGTTATTATTGCAACCCAGAAAAAAATTGTACGGAAAATACAGATAAAAAACACAGCGATTCTGAAATTTACTTAGAATTCTTTCACTGCAGACAGTTTGAATCGAGATATTTCATGTTTTGTTTGGTTTGTTGACATACACCCTATATTAATATACCCATTCCAGCATTTCCCATGTGCATTTTCTATACCCTCCAAAATTCTTCTGATTTGTGGTTGCATTTCTTAGCATACCAGAACCTTTAGTTAGGGATGCTTTACTGAAATAATTCAAAGTTAAGATTTTTTATAGTAAAAACAGCTGGGCCCCTACTAGGGCAGGAAGGTGAAGTTCCTTCCTGAAAATATAGCAAAGGATGAATTATATTTCTAGATTTTCAACTGCAAAGTAACTTCATAAAGACAACCAGACTCCAGACTTAAAAAAACTCAAACACAACCTTTACTCAAAAGCTTTTAAAATGATACCATCAATGACTCCTCAGCACAGTTTCTCAACTGAATTGGGCTGCAGGTTTGACATCAGCATCAACGCATCAAGGACGCTTGTGCTTTCATGCTCTCCTGCCCTACTCTCCATTCTGCTGCTTATACCATGGAAACTATGGCAACATCCCCGTCAGAACAAAGAGGGACGTCATACGTGTGTGTGGGGGGGGTGACTGAATGTTAAAAGGCGTTCTGAAGTAATTCTGAGGTAGTTGAAGTCTCGTGTGCTGCAGCACGCCTCTCGGAGTTGGCACGTCATCAGGCGAGACGCCTCCCGTGCCGTGCAGGGCTCACGGTTCCCAGTCATTAGAAGTAGTGACGTCAAATTCAAAGCAACAGCAACAATGTCACCCTAGGAGGACCACAAACTTAAATATAAAAATGGCTTTGTAACGTTTCTTAAGTGCAACATTTACAAAAGTCTTGTATTACAGCAAAGCATTCACTTTCATGGAGCCAGTTTGCCTGTGGAAAGCATGCAGTCAGAGAGTCAGCCTTACATTTCTCACACTATTTCTGTATTTTTGAGGCAAACATGAATTTTGATTATTACCAGATTTTCTTTTCAATATTTATTTTAATTAGGGCTGTCGAAATTGACGCGTTAACGCGGATTAATCCAGCGTTGTGATTAATCTGATTAAATATATTAACGCATTTACCCCATCTG
>JAODKM010000099.1:21629282-21640661 GCA_026780845.1 Petrocephalus sullivani | reverse complement strand
AAAAGCAGGAAACGAAGGAGAGAAAGGAGGAGGGGAAGGAGGAGGGGCGGGGGAGGGGGCGGGGGGGGGGGGGGGGGGGGGGGGGGGGGAGGGTTCTTATTTCATACAATCCAGGTAAAGACAGAGGTGCCCCTTACAGAGTGCGAAGGTTCGAGAGACTGCCGAAGACCCCCTCGCCTAGGTGGTAAATGGAGTTCTCGCCCAGATTCAGATCGTCCAGCTGGCCCAGGCCGGCAAACGCGGTCTCCTCCAGCCGGGTCAGGAAGTTATAAGACAGATCCCTGCAGACACGGGAGCAGGCATCAGATATCTCACTCCAAGACACAGATGTTTCAACTGCTTTGTTTTTAATTATACTACGGAGATAAAAGGAGAAACAGTGGCCTAAAGTAACACCCAGTGAGCAGTGGGATTCCAGACAGTCCAATTTCTAACCACATCAATTAACATGAAAGGAAACTGATCACATTTCACAAATGCTACTGTCAAATGACTTTGAATGGTACAATCCAAGTTAATATTACTAACACTAATGGAAGAAATTTTTCTATTATATAACTGGACTTCCAAGGTGTCTTCCCAGCTGATATAAATTTCGAAGGGAAATGATCCCGAATGTAGGCAGCAGACATTTCTGGGATGGGACTGCACGCAACTTACAGCTCTTCCAGCTTCTGACAGAACTCCCATGCGTCGGGCCGGATGGAGGCGATGGCGTTCTGGCTGACCCGGAGTACACGCAGCGCGCGCAGTCCGTACAGCCAGCCCTTGTTCACCTCTGTCAGGTTGTTATGCTCCAGCTCCCTGCAAACACGGCAGTCGCAC
This sequence comes from Petrocephalus sullivani, assembly GCA_026780845.1. Classification (NCBI taxonomy): domain Eukaryota; kingdom Metazoa; phylum Chordata; class Actinopteri; order Osteoglossiformes; family Mormyridae; genus Petrocephalus; species Petrocephalus sullivani. The sequence continues at coordinate 21,639,836 of JAODKM010000099.1, read as the reverse complement.
ACCACATCACCAGGCACCCTCACCGTATCAGCAAGCCTGCTCGAGAACCACCTTCGTAAATCCACTATTTCTCGAGTGCCATTTCAGTGAACTTCAGGTACAAGGAGGATTAATTAATTAGGGAGCATTACCTGGAATTTCACGCAGTTTAATTTCAAACTAAATACAAACAACTTGGATTCTCTCACCAGGAACATTAAAAAGGACCAGGGGACCTCATTTTCCAAAGCAGCACCACCCTGTGGTACCACTCAGCAGTACCAGCCCCAAAATTGCCGGCGCGGCTCTCAGACACTCACAGCTCCTCCATGCTGGTGAGTCCGAAGAAGGCGCCGTCCATCAGCTTGGTGATGCCATTGCGCTGCATCTTCAGCAATCTCAGGGAGTCCAGGCCCTTGAAGGTCAGGCTGTCCACCACTTTAATCTTGTTGCGCTTTAATTCCCTGAAAACCAGCATTTGGAGATTAGCCATCAAAATTGCACCAAATTTACCAACAACACATTTTTTTCTTAAAAAATAAATAGATAAATACTACAAAAAAAAACATTTCCCTTTTTTAGGGATGCTCACAGCGAAAGGAGCAGAACGTTTTCACTTACAAGAACTGCAGCTGGGGGAGTTTGAAGACTTTATAAGGAAGGAATGTAATGCGATTCCTATTGAGCTTCAAGCCAATCAGAGAGCTGGAGATGTTATCAAAACAGCCAGGTTCCAACACACTGATTTTGTTATTGCTCAGGTTCCTGGGGGAAAGAAGAGTGGAGAGCTACAATGTGCATGGCACTGAATGCCACCATTAACAATGCACACTGCTGTTTCTGAAGCCCCACACTAGTAACTTTATAACAAAGACATATGATCCGATGTTAAAATTAAAGACTAAATGCTCTGATACTGGATTTTGCTCGTTTGATTGCTATAAAAATACCATAATATTACAAAGCGACGTTTTAAGCTAGCCCACGTCTAGATCACTGTGTAAATGCGGACGCTGAGTGCAGCCGGGGGGAGGTACTTACAGGTATTTCAGCTGCATCAGTGGGAAGGCACCAGCCTTGATCTCGGAAATCGAGTTGGCGCTCAAGTCCAGGGCCTCCAGGGAGAAGTAGGGCTGCAGCTGGTCTGTGACGAGCTCCGAGATCCGGTTGTGAACCCTGGGGACGTGAAAGACCATGAAGACGCTAATCAGCAGTGGAGAAAATGGTAACATCCAGTATTACACTGTGCTTACAGCTTCAATGAGGCCACACTTACAGGTTACTTGCTAAGCCTAAACACGGGTCTAATAAATAGCATACTATGTTTCATTAAACTTATTGCTTATAATTATCATACTGTGTTTGGATCTGATTATGAGACACTAAACTTATTTTAGGTACCAATTACTGGTACAAAATAAATTTTGTAGGGCAAAGTTAGAATAGCTGAGTCTAACTTGCGTCCAACAGGCAGATGCCAGTCATAACTTTTTCCATCCATCTATTATTTTTTATTATGGTGTATAACAATTTTCATAGGGACATTGTTCACAGAAAAAAAAAGTAAATGTGCCACTTTTCTTGGAAGGGCTTCCCGCTATTACAAGGTCACAGCAATGCCGGTACCACAGCACAGCAGTGCTACAGTCACTCAAAACGGATTTGCTCATGTGAGCACGAAGATCTGGAAGGGCAAAAAGAACGGCGTATTTTTCTTATCCATAAAAAAAATGGCAAAATGCAAAATTAAAAAAAGTAAAATGCAATAGATACATTTCTCCAACCCTCAAAACAGCATGTATGACCAAGACAAAGCAAAATAAAACACCTTTTCCAGCAACTTACAGAGAAAGGACAGTGATGTTGGATGACACATCTTCCAAGAATGGAATAGCAGTCAAGTCATTGTAGTTCATATTGCTGGAAAGAAAATGTATACTCACATCATTGTTGAAACATTTTACAATAAAGCACAATAAAACTACATACTTAAATTAAGTGGAGTAGAAGACCGTTCAGCAGAAGTTAAAGGACAAAGGCATATAGTTCTAATGTGCACCTGGATTAAACTGTTACTGGAACACATTAGTGATTTCCAACTTGTAATACTTCATACTGCACCATTATACTATTACATTAATAATTCAGAGTCTCCACATCACTTGCAGCTTGGGGTGTTGCTAATGCAGCCTGTCAGAACCACAGTGTGATAGGGGCTTTAACCCATTACAGACCAAGGGTAGATAAAATGACTGCGTCTGCAAGTTGTTATCCACCAGGGGAAAGGCAATCAAGATAATCAGTGACACTGCACTAGGAGATCTTCCACAAAATGACTGATGCACACAGAGGTGCTGGAAATCTTTCTTATCTAGACAGTACAAATTAAATCTCTTTAAGGTAAATCATCAAAAACCGTGCGGGGACACTCATGTTTACATGATTTTTTTTTCCAAACTAAATTCCCACATGGAACATCAGCTGCCAATTTTCATATATAACAAAGGATGAGAACAATTTTCCTCATACTGTGCAAAATGAAACCCTGTCAAGTCTTTGCTATATTGCTCATTTAGTACTAAATCCAAGGCTGCAACCTGCACAGGAAGCCTTAGCAAACATCACGTAATGACTGAAGCGTTATATAATTCAAATAATATAACCATAAAGTTAGCCATAAATTTCCTTTTTTAAACACAATGTGTGAAAGTCAGGTTATGATATTCAGGCACGCAAAACACGTCTGCAGAATAATTAACAAAAATATTGTATAATACAATAAATAGGACACAACGCAAATCTAACTTTTCATTTAAATGTTTATCACTGTGACCAGGAGGTTATGGGTTCAAATCCTGCGGCCCAATCTGAGTAATCACATCACCACTGGGTCTCCGAGTAGTCCCTAACCCCAGATGCTCCGATGGCACCCTGTGCTATGGCCCTAACCTGTCTCAATGTGAGTAATCACATCACCACTGGGTCTCTGAGTAGTCCCTAACCCCAGATGCTCCAATGGCACCCTGTGCTATGGCCCTAACCTGTCTCAATCTGAGTAATCACATCACCACTGGGTCTCCGAGTAGTCCCTAACCCCAGCTGCTCCAATGGCACCCTGTGCTATGACCCCAAACCTGTCTCAATCTGAGTAATCACATCACCAGTGGGTCTCCGAGTAGTCCCTAACCCCAGCTGCTCCAAAGCACCCTGTGCTATGGCCCCAAACCTGTCTCAATCTGAGTAATCACATCATCACTGGGTCTCCGAGTAGTCCCTAACCCCAGATGCTCCAATGGCACCCTGTGCTATGACCCCAAACCTGTCCCAGGACAGGGACAAACCAAACAAATCCCACGAACAGAGGTTTTGAAACCATTAGCCCTATTCGTACTACACTTAAACTCTGATTAGATAGCACGCAGGCTTCACACGGCGGGCCTGAGAACAAGCAGTAACTGAGTAATATAACAGCTTCTGATACGCGGGCCGGCGACACGTCCTGTGCGGGTAACAGCCCGGGTCGCGGTCCATCCGCGGCGGTCAGACACTTACAGGTGAGTTACTCCCGCCGGCGGACCCAGCGGCACCGCCGACAGCCTTTTCTTACTGCAGTCCATGAGCATGGCAGAGTCCGAGTGGGGCGTACAGGAGCAGGGAGACGGGCAGGGGTCCGGAGCCGCGGCGCCCAGAAGCAGCGGCAGCAGCAGCAGCAGCAGCGGCGGCGCCGCCAGGGGGGTGGGCCGTCCGTCCGCCATTTTGAATCTCAACACTATTCAATAGTTTTGCGACTAGTGGTATCACACGCCATACGGCGACTTACACACACGTTTCCAGTATGTTCTGTACGGGGTGTACGGCGGGCTAAGCTAGAGCGAATTCGGAGGAAGGTGCGAGAAAATGCCACAGCATCCCGTCCATCTTGTGAGGATCCGTCCGACTAAGTTTGCCAACGTTCCCTGCGAATCCCCTTCCGCCTTCCGACCCCGAAGCCTCACCAGAGCGCACAGATGCGTCGTTTGAAAGGTTTCCAGGGCCTCGCTCTGCCATATAGCCGTGGCATGGCGTCCCGCTGTGGGGAAAATGCACGCTTTTTTCAATCGTATGATTTAATTTTTCCTCCACATTTTTCCGCTGGGAAAAACAAAGCGCCTGCTCTCCTTGACACGGGATACCTTGCTAGTGAAAGACCGCCTTCTGGGATATGTTTACGCCACTCCCATTGGTCAATCAGAGGGTTCGACGTATCCAAAGCGTACGACCATTGGCTGGAGAAACGGGCTATTAAAACTGTTCTTGCACTGGACTTGTCTTAGGAGCTGTCAATCCAGGAGAGCGACCCTCACCGAGGGAAAATGAAAGTGTTTTTTAAAGCTTTTCGTTTTCGTTTTTTTAAATTTTTTATTTTGGACGTATTGCTGATGGTTTGCTGCAGAGAAACCAGCTAGCATCATTTAGAATGTGTGGCTTTAAAATTATATGACTTTTTTGTAAACATATTCAGAAGTTAAATAAATAGCATTCACTTGTTAGGTTTTTTATGTCAGTCAGTGACACTGATTCTGTGCTTTGGGGCATCATTCAATCTTTCTTTTTCAGTAATATTAGGATGCCCAGGGGGATTGGGCAGCCAGTTGACCTTGAACCCCCAGAATTTTTTTTCTCCGTATTTGGGAGTTTTTGGTTCTTCTCCTACGTTGTCAAGTGATTTTCTTTCTTTTTCTTTCTCTTTCTTTCTTTCTTTCTTTCTTTCTCTTTCATTTTCTCTGTTTTGCTCTGTTGTGTTTTGCATTATTTTATCTTAAACATTATTTTATTATTTTAAAACATCTTGGGACGACTCTGTTGTGAAAGGTGCTATATAAAAATAATTTGAATTGAATGAAGGGAAAGGTATTATGTAAAAAAAAAATTGGTATTATCGAAGCTCAACCACAAAGTGGCAGACCACGTAAAGCAACAGAACAGGCCTGCCGAGTGCTGAAGCGCATAGGGCGTTAAAGTCACCAGTGATCTGTTCACTCAACAACTACAGATGTCCAAACTTCCTCTGGCATTAACCCCAGCACAAAAACGGACCATTTGGAAGATAGATGGGTTAATTGAATTTAATGATTTGTCTATATTTCATGTAGGATATTTAATGTAAAACAAAGTTGCAAAGGAGCATGTTTTGGTAAAGCAAATTTGCTTTCATAGAAAATTTAAATGTGATTACATTTTGGAAGAATAATTGAACTTATTAGACACAATATTATATTTCATATGAATAAAGTATTTGACTATAAAGTGGTAATAAATGTATCCATTGGGAACACATGAAGTGCAGTTTAAAGAAACCAAACAAAACTGCATGTTCTTTGGGCTGTGGGAAGGAAGAGAGAAACACAGACAGACAAAGCACACAGAACTCAAACCCTGGGCTAGTGTGAGGCAACAGTACTACTCATAAAGACAAAGAGCTACAGTTTCTGCCTTTTTATGATATTTTTATGCTTCAAGTATGTACTGGGGAATTTGTGCATGATCAGCATGTTGCTTTGGAAGGAGGCCCTTACCGAGCAACACGTGGCAATGGTTTGTTAGGGTTCTAAGCTGTGAAATTCAGGCAATCAATACATTTTCTAAAGCACCTTAAGCATGTTGGAAACACGGAGAGCAACTACACCTCTATGGAAACTGTTTGGTGGGTAACTGTGAAGACAGGCGAAGTTTCATGTTTGCATTTGAGTAGCGCAAAAAAAATGCATCTTGCTTATGTGTTAACCCATGAATCTGACACACACATAACCTATTATTTTGTCTACCTACAGGATGCCAGCAAACCAGTCATGCAAATGTTCACAGTACCAGCATAGAACACACTGCAATGGTGGAGGGGTGGATTTGGATGCCGCCCCACCCAAATATCGCCCACGGTCTAAATCAGAATTGCTTTGAAACGACTTACTTCTAATTACTTATTTATTCTGAGGGACTGTAACCCGGCATTAGTCGTAACCAACTCTCAGCCACAATTGGCAAAAAGTTTCCATGTCAAACATCTCTTGTGAATTCTGGTTCTGCCATTCCCCCCCCCCACACAGTCCAAAAACATGCTGAGGCTAACTGGAGTTCCCAAATTGCCCATAGGTGTGCATGTGTGCGTGTCTGGTATGTGAGTGTGCCCTGAGATGGGCTGGCCCCCCGTCCTGGGGTGTTTCCCCTCGTCCCATGCCCATAGCTCAAGGGATAGGCTCCGGATCCCCCGCGGAAGGATAAGCGGTTTTAAAATATGGTTGGACGAATGGAGGTTCTGCCTGTGTCAATAAATGTATTAATTTGTTTCACTGTGTGCACCCAACCGAAAATGATGAAAAGATGAATACGTGTGCCGCTATAGTCCTACCAGAAGTCGTTGTAAATGTTTCTCCATGGGTTGGCATGGTGGCATAATAAATAGCACTGCTGCTTCACATGTCCAGGGCTGCAGAATCTCACTCTGTGCATGTCAGGCATCCTCAGTCTTCTCCTTGTGTTGAGCGGACTTCCTCCAGTGCTCCTAAAGACATACAGCTAGGTAAACTAGTTACTCTAAATTACCCATGGTGTGTGTGCCTGGCATGTGAAAGGCTGGAATCCCATTCAAGGTTTTTTCCCCTGCTGTGTGTGTCCCCGCACTGTTTAAGTTATTTGGAAGATGGATGGGGTGGACTTCCACACATGTACACTTTTCCACAAGAGGGCACTATAGTATTATTGAATGTTAGGCACTGTCACATATGCTACTTCTAGCTACAGACCGGCAGCCAAATGGGGTAAGAATGTGACTAGGGACAGAGGTATCCATAAAAAGATACCTCTTAAGATATTAGCTGGATTAGCACTTCTTTTCTTAAAAAAAACTGTATTTCCCCAACAGAGTATTAGATAGAGGATATCCATAGCCTGGGTTTTATTGAGCCACTATCAGAAAAAATCATTATGGAGTCTTAAAGCACTTATGTAAGTCTGGCGACATTCATTTTGTTTTACTGAATATTCCACAAAGTGTATTTTGAAGTTAAAGATACTGATATCCCAAACAACAAGCTGTTGGTTCAACCATAAGAGAAATGGAGAAGTGCGGTAAATTTAGCACTGAGAGAGTGGTAGGTCTGACAAAAGGGCTTTTTAATTCTTACACGTTTGACCCAAGACTTTCATAGATGAAATCCAAAAGGATTAAAACAGGATTAGGCACTCCCTATAGCATGAATGATACCCAGGGTTTTTTATTGTCCCCAAACATGACCACTTCTTTCATATTTTCAGTCACCAGTCATTAATCATTATGGAGCATTATTTCATGCGGCATGTGCCTGGGGAGCATAGTCTATTTAAAATAACCCAGAGACAGTCTATATGACTGTGGCAACCATTAATAACTGCAGTACATACTTTATTTTTATTTTTTTAATAAAAAGTAATAGTATAACAATGGATTCAATGTGACATGAAACCATTCTTGTATTTGAAATGGGTGACATGGGATATTAGGAGACTGCACTGTCAAGTTCAAGTCATCCTCTATGTGTTCTTTTAATGTTCACATGGGTTTCTTCAATGTGTTATGGCCTAATTCAAATCTGATCAGCCTTCCACATTAAAATTACACTTAATGTGCATGTGTGACGGGATCACACAGTGGTTGTGTATGTATCTTGGTGTTGCCATGGAAGATGTGAAAGGCACAGCTATTAAAAACTATTATAATTCAGTGCCTGTATATTTAGGAAGGCAAGGGGAAATCTGGCATGGAATAGTCCACGAGTTGCTCAGCACAATGAATAATGAGCGGGACATGTACTGTTTTACCAGCGTACAGGGAATGCATTGCCTAAGCAACTTGAGAGCCATTGTACAAAGCCTCAGTGAGGCAGACAGGATTAAGTAATTAAATACTCCAGAAAAAAGCATTTAATCAGTTACTGGGGTAAAGAGATGGATGTAATGAAGAAATCGACCTTTGGACCTGAGAGAGCTTTTATTCCAAACGAGAGCACTAGAGCAAAGATAAGGTGTAGCACGTGAGCCTTGGCCTGTGAGGGAATGTCAGTGTGCCAGCCTTGATTCATGCTATCCAATAATTCCCTTTAACCGAAGGCACAGTCAAGGAAACAATTATTCTGATTTTGCTGTGGGAAAGTCTAGCTATTCATAGCCATATGGAGGGCCACTGCATGTGCTCCCCCATTGGATTTCTGGTCAATGATTCACTCGCAGGTTCAGAAGGGAAATGTGACATTCTGATGGGAGCAATTCACGTCTTATCCATGTCTGGAGCATCTGTATGATCAACCAGTACAAACCTGCACTTGCAACTGAGCTCTCCTCTCTTTCTACAGTACGTAGTCTCCTATATAGTCTACGAGAATGATCCTTCGGTCTCTGAAATGCCGAAAGGCATTTATTCTGGAGAAGGTATGCCTAGGTAATTATGCTAACGTTAAACGGCTATTTTGTTTTTCTCCTTCAGGGAAACTGATCTCTACCTCTTGATGCACAGTGGGCCGTGGGACGTTTGTTCATCATGCGGCAAACACAACCACATTCACACGCAGTCAAAAAAAGTTTCTGTGTCTGTTTAGATAAGACAAGATATACATTGTTGATCCCAGGGCAAAATTCATTTGCATACAGCAGCAAAGGAACATACAGTGCCCAGGTACAAACACAAAAACTCAAGACAAAGTACAAGGACAATACACAGTGCGTATAGTTATCGGGTAACAAGTAGCCGTTAGCACAGTTATCCTTTGTCATTTGTTGTCTTTTCTGATGCTCTCCTTTTATAATTCTTCCCATTTAAAACTAACTGAATTAAACTGATACGATCTGCTACTTATCTAGTATTTCCTGTGCCAAAGGCAATATATTAACCTAAATACAGATTAAACTGCAGGACTGTTTCCTCAGTTTAAATGAAAGTGATTGTCACTGCTGACACACCACAGTGAAACATGTCCTCTGCATTTAACCCATATGTGACAAAGCAGCTAATTCAGTGCCCAGGGGGCAGTGCCTTGCTCAGGGCACCTCAGTGATAAATTGCTGGTCAGGGTTTTGAACCAGCGACCTTCTGATTAAAAGTTCACTTCCCTAACCATTAAAGCACCACTGCCTCTAAGCAATATAAAGGGAGATTAATAATACTTTTCAAGAGATTAAACAGTTCTCCTAAAGACCTGGAAATGGTAAGATAAGTGTTTGTAGAAGAAAGCTGGGTCTTTGATAAGGATATTTATTGCTGAGATTAAGCTATGGTGGAAATGTAGTTGAAGTGGTGTTGCTAGAAAGGGAATGAATGACTGTGAGCTGCTGTTACTGAAGAGCCGTCAGTGCACTCTGTCATCCACACCTTCTCTACAAGTAAGCTGGTTGTTAAGTTGTCTTCACCTTCCCCTGAAAAACTTGAATGTTTTGATTAGTACAATTGTAAACTTGGAGTCATCTTTGTTTACTGATGTAAGACAACAACTAGACTAATCTCACCATTGATGGCTATGATGGGGTTGCCATAATCCAGGGATGCGCAATACGTCGATGGCGATCAACCAGTAGATTGAAAAGGTAGTGTGGGTAGGTCGCATTTTTTTGTTTTTAGATGTTAGATTATCATCTACCCTCCCTTTGGCATTCTCCACCTGATTGACGTAACGGGCGGCCAGTCTGCTGTTGCCTAATACTGTGTTATGTTAGGTTACCATAAAAACTACTTAGATCCCGTATCGTGAAGATCCCATGGGTCACCACGCAGAAAACGCGAGTGTATTGCGAGCTAATGCAAAACTCCAGCTAGCCTTCCAATTTATATCTACTAATAAAGGGGAATAAAAAGTGATTGGGGGAGCCGGACCAAGTAAGAAACCATAATGTATTGCATTGTATTGTGCTGTCAGGGTGCGTGCAGTGATGCAAGGTTCACCAACATATACTGCATATATAAAGTACACTCAGTGTATATATGTAAAACAAAATTAGCATTTTTAGTGTAGATAGATTTTAAAAATAGCTCGCAAGCCGGAAAACTGTGGGCACCCCTGCCATGATTAGTTGAAATTCAAATACCATCTTGAGCCAGGGTGTGTAATTGAGTATGGGCAGTAGGGCAATGCTTTCCCTGCTTTCCCTGCTTTGTAAGAAGCGTGTTTTGTGCTTAGGGAGGCAGGGGCTTCACGGCAGATTTGGTCCCTGCCAATATTAAAACCAAACCTTTGCCCTCAAAATTAACATACTAAGTATGTAACCAATTGTAAATTGATTAGTCACATTAACCAAGCATACATTTGTTAAAAATATGGTAAAAGACATGGTCTTTTAATTTCTACCTGTTGCTTGTATTTTGTTGCCATGGGTACTGAGATAACAACAGCATTTGGAGTGTTTGGGGGCATTCCTGTGCACAGGAATGCTATAACCTGTGCACTCCACTCTAGAGGGTTGGACTTTTCCATCAGCAGCTCGTAATCTAGGTGTCACGTTGGATACAAGCCTCTCATTTAAATCACATGTGGATGCCATCTCGAAGGCGTGCTTCCTACAGCTACGCAACATCGC
>JAODKM010000099.1:21554795-21580373 GCA_026780845.1 Petrocephalus sullivani | reverse complement strand
ATTGGAGGATAGAGGCCAAATGGGTTTATGCATGTGTGGGTGTGAAGGTTTAATCGCACCTGGTGATTGGAGGATAGGGGCGTTCCTGCCCTTTGCCAGATGATTAAGGATGAGGGGGTTCCATGAACAATACAGGTGAGGTCCAGGAAATGACCCTCCAGTACAGAGGCGACGTGGGGCTCGATGGAGACCGGTGATTTCAAGGGCTCTTCTGGCCAGAGAGGGACAGTGTCACATATAGTCACATGTGCTCATCATTTTTTAGTTGCTGGTATTTGTAGACATATATTAGTAAACATACATGTAAAACAGACATGTATGGCTTCCATAATTCAAGACCCCTGCTCTGAGCACACATTATCTGGGAGATTAAGTGACAGTTTCTCCCTTTTTTTCCCCAACTTTAGGTGTCGTGAATTGCACACAGCCTTAGAAAAATACCGGCTGACGTCCCAGAAACTGTCACAATGAAAGCAGATTCCTATGGTTTTAAGAATTTTATAATCATATTATTCGCTATTGGTCGCTTGTTTTATTTAAGGTACATGACAGAACTAGAATAATACTCTTTCAGACTAATTGAAAAAAGACTGAATATGAACTACTATGGTGGCATGACCCTCCTCTGCCTTCACTTACGAGACGGGCTCAGGGTCACAGTGACGGTCACCGTGGCCCGCTGGACGGTCGGGCTGCCCTCGAGCTGGCAGATGTACTCCCCGGCGTCTTCTGGGGAAGCCTGGAGGATCCGCAGTATGTTGCCACGAACCTGGTGCCGGACATAGGCACACAGACATGCGGTCATGACCACTGTGGGGCCAAACTTTCTTTTTACTATTATTAGAGTCAAGTAGAGAAAGAAGCCGGATTTGACATTTAGCAGTAACACAGGCAAGAAATGTGCAGCTCCGCGGGGTCGGTGTCTATGCCTGTGACTGGCAAGTCCTCCGCAGAACAGCCACATGTCTACTGGGACCATGAGTAAGGTCCTTAACCTCCCTGAAATGCTCTGGGGGTCATATTAATGGCTGCCCTTGTGCGCTCACCTCTATGTCTGTGTGTGTGGACATATTTATATTATGTTGTGGGGACCCAATTTTCTACCTTTTTGGTCCCAATAAGGATAACCTCAATTTCATAAAAATCTGTGTGTGCAATCAAAAATCTAAAAATGCCAAAAGTCTCATATTTTGTTTGTTTACTTATGGTTATGGTTAGGGCTGGGTAGGGGTTAAGGGTGTCATAGTTGGGATCAGGGTGATGCCCATAGGAATAAATGGAGTGTCCCCATAAAGATAGGAATACATGGTATGTGTGTGTGTGTGTGTGTGTCCTTAAAGAGGGCAAGACAGGATATGCCAAGAGAGGCGCACAAATGGAAAATAAAGCATACTCTTCTATAAAATGATTTTTTCATTTTAGTGTAATATTTTTCATTTTGTCAGCTGAATCATTGGGTAATGATGTAGTGTGCTTAATGGAACATAAAGCTATATTTAACTCTAATTCAAGACTCATGTTGCATGCGCTACTTTCCTACAGCAGTCTAAAGCCCTGCAACTGAAGGGCAAATTCCCAACAGTCCCCAAGTCAGTTTTAGTTGTTTTAAAGTCAGGCTTCCTCATCACATGTTACAGGACTGAGAACCAAAACTGTCATCCCTCAAGTATTCCAATAACAAACTTTCATAACTTTCCTAAAACTCCACAGAAATGTACTCGGAAATGTATCATGAGAACTGAGTGAGATCTGGAAAATTGTTCTACAAGTAGGTGAAGCCTACTCTGTGGGAGTGGATGTGTCCTGAAATGGACTGCCATCCCATCCAGATGACGTCCTGTTCTGCCTGGGATAAGCTCTATCTGCCCCCATAGAAGTCGGGTGGGAGGATCTTGCACGGGTATGACATATCACTCGTGCAATATTACAAGAACAAGTCAACAACTGCGGCAATCAAATAAACCTAATGAACAGAGATGGGCTGTGAATAAGTATGTGTGTGCAAGAGCATGTCTGACTGCACCTGGTGATTGAAGGAGAGGGGCCTGTCTGCCCTTCGCCAGGTAACCGAAGTTCGGAAGTTTCCAGGAACAACACAATTGAGGTCCAGCCAGTGGCCCTCCTGTACTGTCGCCGTGGGCGGCAGGATGGTGATCCATGTGGGTATAGGGTCTGCTGGAGAAGGAGGAACACAAATTCATCATCAGTGCTTCTTGGTGTGACACTGATCCCTTTCCCGCCAATGATCAACAGCCATTTCAAGCAAAGCTCTTCACTATGTCACAAGTTAATTTTATAGTTAGAGGAAGCCCATGCAATTATGTCACTATTCCAGCAGACAACAGAAGCTAAAAGCCTGTTTATCAAACACATGTAAGTAACAAGAAAAGTGAACCAATCGTACAGATTTTATGTAGCCCACTCCCTTTTCTGAGGAATATGCAATGAAAAGTGAAGGTAAATTGCAGCACTGTCCTTACACAACCTGGCTTAGCTGGTTATTACACACAGCATGCTGAAGGCTCACTGGTACATTCACCATGTTTGTACACCTATCACAGTCTTATTGTGATTCCTTTCCTGTTCCAAAACTGTGGTTTATGCCTCTGAATAAGAATTATCTTGCCTTGTTTATCATTTTCAATGACAAAGACAGGAGGCAGGAAAAACTCATACATTTAATTGTAATATACGATAATGTCTTATCTTTGTGCCCTTTTAGCTGTGCTAAACCAGAGGCCTCTGCAGTAATTATAAGTATTGTTAAAGTTTACCATAAACTTTAAAAAGCTATCCACAGGCCACTCCTCACTGCACTGCCAAAGCTATCCACAGGCCCCTACTCCCAGCCCACTACTCACTGCACTGCCAAAGCTATCCACAGGCCACTACTCACTGCACTGCCAAAGCTATCCACAGTCCACTGCTCACTGCACTGCCAAAGCTATCCACAGGCCACTACTCACTGCCCTGCCAAAGCTATCCACAGGCCACTGCTCACTGCACTGCCAAAGCTATCCACAGGGCACTACTCATTGCACTGCCAAAGCTATCCACAGGCCACTACTCACTGCACTGCCAAAGCTATCCACAGCCCACTACTCACTGCACTGCCAAAGCTATACACAGCCCACTGCTCACTGCACTGCCAAAGCTATCCACAAGCTGCTCCTGTCATGACTCAAACCTGTTCTTTGTCCACTGATCTGCAGCTGCCTTGGGACGGACGCCTCACCTTTGATCACTTTCACCTGAATGTCGGCCTCAGATGAGCCGATGGAGTTCGTGCCCATGCACACGTAGGTGCCTGCATCGGAGGCCTTGATGTTGGGAATGAGCAGAGTACCTATGTCTGTTCGCTCCATGCGTGCCTGAGGGAAGAGGAGCGTGAAGTGAGTAAGGAGGCCGCAGCCAGACCACTGGGATGATCCCAGAAGTCACACGCTATCAATCAGACAGATCATCTCTGTTTGTCTGAACTATATTGGCCATTATTCCAGTCTCCCTTCCCCAGTGGTAACACCTTTCATTTCCAAACAGGGTCCTATATCACCAGCCTGGAAAATAACCCAGGTATTCCCTTGGTCCACTTCAACATGTCATGCTAATGAATATGCAACATTAGCTATGTAAATGGATTATCAGAATTCAAGAACAATGAACTGTAAATGTTCATTTTTCAATGTCTGGCAAAGATATTTGAATACAAAGCCAAATGCACCCACACACACAAAAAAACAGATGAAAGACTTACCTGACATACAGAATAACACAACATGAATATGACTCAAAACACATAAATAAAATGTTACATACAAGTGTATACGTAATACCTGAAAATAAAAATGGAGACTTTTTAGTTTGCTATATATTTAATATAAAAAGAAATAGTGTACATTTATATAATAAATATATTTATTTTGTATGTTTCATACCAAATTTAAAAACATATGATCTATGATATATTTGTCAGGTATTACGTTTACTCAAATTAATAAGAATTTTGAAAGCTTAATGGATGAGGGCTTCTCTTTGGAATATCATCCATTTAACTTCTGAATAAATAAAATTGATGAAAATGGAAATTCTTTATAATCTCAGTAATACTGATTGGTGTTAAGTTCGTCAACATGCCAATAATGTGTTAATATCCTGAAAATGATCGATGTATTAGTTTTATTAATTATATTGGCATAATCTTCCAATTGATATTATTAATATTGCAGCCATTTTTCATAGTCATAATCATTAATAAGGGATTCTGGAAAGTAACAGCTGTTATTGACAAAGACATAATTTCTGCATTGGGCCAAAAACTATGACAGCTGCAGAAAACCACCAGCGACAAGATTCTGATCTTCTTTTTAAATTGATGTTAACAGTGATGGGAAACACAGATTCTGAATTACTGGTACATTTTTCATAAATGTTGCACATCAGTCATCCTCCCTGCCACTGTACAGAAGGGGAGAGCCATTTGTCATAGTATTTGACACTTGACTGGTCAGTAGGCAGGACAAGACGCGCAGCTTAAATGTTTTTTACGTTGCCAAATAAGCCCTTAAGGCTTTTAATTAAGTACAAATAGTAACATTTTACAACTGTTCCTTCCTTGAACCTTCCTATTTATTGTCCTTGAGTGCCTACAGTACATCATTTAAACAAAGAGAAAACATACAAATGAACAATTATATATTGATAGAATGTATTTCTCATAGAAATTTGGCAGATCTGCACTGTTCAGGCTGTGAATTTGCCCAACTTAATCTATACTATACTATACAATACTGTAATATACTATGCTTTTAGTATATGAAAATAAAACACATAAAATAGATAGATAGATAGATAGATAGATAAATAAATAAATAAATAAATAAATAGAATGAAAAAGCTCTAAGTTCGAATTCCAAACAAAGCCCCCCACACCTTCAGGGCCCCCCCAACTCTCCTGTCTGCACGGCACTCGCTACAAATAGAACTAAGTAGTAAGAAGAGGAGTCCCACGTTAACTGTCCACTTGTGAGAGAATGGCAAACGTGGTATTACGGTATTCAGGGGGGGGGGTAAGCCGACTCGGCAGTCACAGCCAATCAGCCCACGAACCTCCGATCGAGCGTGACGGGCACAAACAGAGCATCGCCGAATGAGCGGACGGGCCCATTCACAAAGTCTGACAGCGGGCCGACTGGCCGCACTGCGTTTCTGCACGGACGCGCGGTCTCATGGGAGTCTCATGGGGCTACCATGGGAAAAGCGGAGGACAGCGCTGTTGGGCTCTGAGCTCAGCGGCCCGGCTCCTGATTCACAGGGAGGGGGGTCGGAGAGGACACTGTGGGCCTCGCAAGCTCATGGGGAAGACCAGCGTTATGACATGACAGCTAACGGTAACCTAGAGTCAATAAATAACCTCTGGCTGAAAGAGAGCTCACTCTCAGCTCTGAGGGGCAGAAACGGACCAAAGGTGCGGTATGGAGAGGCAGAGAGGATCACAATTCATACTGAATTCTGGTAGGATAATCTAATGTTGATGAGCTGGAGGAGAAGGAACACAACATAAAGCTCGTCCTGTGTTATTAAAGGAACTCATGTTAGAAGGACTGAGGACAGACTGAACACATTCACTCAGTCAGGGAAAGACTGAGGATGGTGAGATGAGACAGACAGAGACAGAGAGACAGACCTGAAGCTCCTCTATGCGTTTCTGTAACACATCGAGACTGTTGCTTTTAAACTGATGAAAGCCATGAGAGGGGATAGCCTGATGCACAGAGGTCATGGAAGGGTAAAAGGGATGGGGAAGGAGGGAAAGAGATGGATAAAAAACACGGTGAAAAAACTAGCCAGTCATCAGGCAGACCTTTAATAGCAAGACGGTAATGCCTATAGTATGAGGAGAGTATGAGCATAGTATGAAGGTGAATGCTCCTGAATCCAGTATGAACAAAGTGGAAACCATGCATCTGAAAATACAATTAATCAAAGCATATCTTCAGATCCACTGGGGTTCTGAGAAAAAAATGGACAAGTTAATGGACCGACTCACCTGCTGGGGTAGCGGACCTTCTCTCCTCTTCCAGTCCAGAGCAGGAGTAGGCGTCCCTCCGGCTCGACAGTACAGCCGCAATGTCTCCCCTTCGTGTATGTCCACGGTTTGTGGGCTCACCTGAACCTGAGGCAGGCTGGCACCTAGAGATCGCACACGCACACACAGACACACGCGTGTGCGCATGCAGATACACACTCGCTGGCCTTAAATCCAACCAATGGCATAGGAGCGGGGATTTTTATTTCCCGGGACGCACTGTGAACGTAGAGGATGGCCCGGGCCGCGTGCTCCCCGTGAATGTTCAGGGCCTTGCAAATGTACTCAGCCTCATCGGCGCGTTCCACAGTCGGAATGGTCAGGATCCCCCCACGGATGATGGCGTTGGGGTTAATCCTGCTACCCGGCCCCCCTGTGTCGAGCACATCAGTCAAGCAGATCAGCAATTCAGATAAAACAGCAAATAAATAATAGATTGAGACTGAATCAAGCAGCTATTTAATAAGCCAAATTAAGTTTACTAGTCTAAAACTAATACAATATAACTTGCTTCATGATTTTTAACCACAGCAATTTATGGTATAGTGAAAGGTTACAACTTATCTGGGCTCCCTGGCATTTGAACACATTTAGCTTATATCAAAATTTAATTTAGTCATTCGTCTACTCATCCTTCCACTTTTCATAACTATAGTGAACCTGGAGTCTATCCCAGGAAGCATGAGACAAAGGACGCCCTGGATGGGATGTCAGCCCATCACAGGGCACACACTCACAATGAGTGATATGTATACACATGAAAAAAGGCTAATGGAGGCGCGTACTCAGCAAGCCTCTGCCTTACCTATCCACTCGATCACAGGGGTGGGGTTTCCAGTGACGGTGCAGCGGAACTCTGCCCGCTGTCCCTGCTGGACGCTCAGCACCGGGGGGTGCACTGTGGCTACGGGCTGTGAACCATCAGCTGCTACAGCAAGGCAGAGGTCAAGACAGCTCAGTCTGGGGCAATGAGGACCGAGTCGGAAAAAAAAGCCTCCTCTGGGGCAGCCCCCGTGGCAGAGAGGAGGGGCCAGAAGGGGCTGGATCTCACACTTGACCATACTGACTGTTTACTAGCTACAACCTAAAGATAAAAGAGGGGACTACCGAGAGAAATCGGGAAAAACACCCAATGTTGTCATTCTGTTATAAATGATACTATTTAAGTAATAATGACACCCAAATGACCAGTTTTCACATTAAAGGTATCTTAACACTCACCTGATCTCTCCTTTGACTTTCCATACTAAAAGCATTGCTTTCCATGCCTGTGAGTCGCTCACCTTTATTTATTTCCTATATATTTACGTTGTGAAAAGAAATTATACTCAAAAGTCAGGTTTAACATCTCAGACATCCTACAAAGCCAAAACTATTTTTTTAACAGTGTAATATCAGGAACTGCCATCCGGGACCCAGATAACAGTCCTCATAGTGTCGGCTACATGCGTGTAAGGGTTAAATGCTGGGAACCCATAGCTGGACTATTTGCTGATGAAGCTGGCTTGAGGCACACAGATTGCCTTTCACTTAGCACCCAGGTCCCCCTTCCGATCCCTGAAGGGGGTCGGAAGTAACAGGACGGGCTTGGCATAGTGCTAACTACACCTAGAATTGATCCTGTATGATCCTAGTGTGACACGGCCAAATAAAGGCATCTTTACAATATAAATGGGCTACTGGAGCATCTGAGCTCTGATCTGGTCTGTTGTTTTCCTATCTTAAAACAGTGCCCAATACTGACTACAAATGTCTAATGTTTTCTTCCTCCATAGATCGCTCTGCATATGACAGGAGAGATGTGACACCAAGAGCAAATGATTATCTGAGTAATTTGAAGCTCAGGCTTTTCGCTGGAGCCTAATGGAGGCTGTGATGATGTCTGGGCCCTGCGGCAGGGGTTGTTCTTCATCGGCATGTTCTCTCAGTGGCTTCTGTGAGGCCCATTTGCCAATCCCCATTTGTTTTGATCCACCACTAGCAAATGAGATACTTCAATCATACGACCTTTACCAGCTAACCTATGCAGTGTGGTGTAGCAGAACAAATATGTACGATGGCTAGTGGTCCTTGCCGCCGTGGCTTCTGGGAATGTAAACTCACGAGAAGCTTAGGCAAACCCAGAATAAAATATTTATGTATGACATCAGATCCATGGCATAGTGCAATCTTTAGTTTTATTGGCCCAACAAGCATATTTGCTGTAAGAGGACAGTACTAACTATGACTATAACTCTACTCAGCAAACTCTTGTTCCTAAATGGGAAAATCATAGTGGACACCAATCCCACAGCAAACATTTCACTCAGACACATTCAACCCAAAGCAGCATTTTTGTCTCAGAAGTTCCAGTGAAATAAGGATCTGATGACAGTGGCAGCTACAGCTCACACAGCTGGCGTGCAACAGGCAAGTGTCCAGGAACGGCAGGCCAAAAGGGCCCTGTGGAAGAGCAGGTGCACCAAGGTGTGTAGCAAGCTCAGCGTTCTGTGGATGGAGTTTGGGGGCTCCTCTCGCTGTGTGACTGATACCCGTGACACCAGTGGCACCGAAAAATTGTGCCCGTGTTCTTTTGATGGTGAATGTAAATGAGAAACTTCATAGTTGTGAGTGAGTACTGGTTGGTTTAAAACTGGAATGAGTGAGAGATCCCCAACTCATTTGTGTCAACGGACTTTCCAGCGACTTCAGTCAACTGCACAGAGAGGAGCGTCCCACGTGGATGAGCATGCAACTTCCCGCTCCAATGGGTCTACGGTATGAGGCAAACAAGCCAGGGGGGGGCTTAGCAATGCTCACGTACAGTCTGGGCCTATTCAGATCCTAGAACTTTGCTGTTATATGCTCCAGGACAACAAAGTGTATGAGATAACAATAGAATTTTTTAGACCAGTGGTTCTCAAACTTTTTTTGGACCAAGTACCACTTCGGATCAAACCAAAGTAGCCAAGTGCCAGATGGGTGAATGAACCTGAATCACAGTAATCCTCCCGCACACCATTTGGGGGCGCTACAAGTACTACTGATGGAGTATGTACCACAATTTGATAACTGTGTTTGTTTTAGACTATTAAAAGTCTCATCATGTGAATAATACACACATATTGGCATTTGTGTTTTTGGCTCAGAAGAGTATACTCAACAAGCAAAATCCAATTGGAAGTAACTACTTTACAGTAACATCAAATTAATTCTGAGTAACATAAACTTTATGAACTGGTCTCTTTTCATTTTGCCCTACTGGATATTTCTCACATCCTGTACGTGAACATTAAGGGCCCAAAACCCCATGCTGAGGTGAACTTAAGAGGAAGGGATGAAGAACATGCATAAAACAGGAGGCCCTCTGGGGGGGCGAGGCAGACAGAACGCCATGGAGACTTACGCGATCTATGTCCTTCAAACATTTCATAGGCCGTGTAAAACATCTGAGTCTGTGTGGCTTCTGTGGACGAGGGACAGGCAAAGACTGGCAGGTGAGACTGGGACAGGAGTCAGAGGGACAGCCCTCCATGGGACACACCTGGCACTGCTATCTTCTGACTCTGACAGAAGCTAGTCAGAATGGACTTGGCGTTTCCTATCCATGTGCATTGCGGATAATCAACAGCTGGTTCTTAATGGCTCCTGCTTTCCACCTTGTCGAGACTGGTATTCCCATTATCTGGATTCCAGGAGCCTTGGAGCTCTTTAGGAATAATTATGGAAGCTGTACAAGGTATAGTACCAGGAAAAAGTCTGGGCATACCAACCGAAAGTCAAGAGAATGACCCTAAGCCCACCTTGAGGTTATGTGTATAAGTTCGAGAAGCATTCCGGATGGCTATATCTGGGAGCTGGCCCTTAACACAGTTTTTTTTTTTGTAGTCTAAAACTTGAGAAAAGATGTACACTTCTCTTGGTTATTGTAATATATGAAATTAATTCCTTCATTCATCTTATAAGATGAATAACAGATAGAATAGAGACAAATAGATTAAAAGCAGGTGTGTCCAGACTTTTACAAAACTATACTCATCTACCTTTTTGTCTGCACTTGACAGTGAGTTATACTTTTTTCTGGGAATCTGCAAAATTGAAAATTTAGTAAAAAAATGTATGTGAACCTATGGTAAAGATGCAGAGTCTCACGTAAGTGTTATCTGCAATGTACCAATACCCATTTCAGTTAGCTGCCAATAACTGTGATCACAAACAAGCAGGAAAATAAAGTTAAGATGAATCAATTGTGATTACAGTGCGCTTGAGAGCTTGTCTTTCAAGGATGTACAATCAAGGATTGTCTTTACATTTACACAAAGTTCACTATCTAACTGGGAACATCGATTTGTTTCTGTGGTGAATAATAGGCTGTATTGGTTTGTGATGCCAGGTACATTATTAATATTTGAAAAATGAATTCCTCGTGTTTGCTGACTTGCCAGACCATTTTGTTCACACTTCTGTGCACCCTGAGGCCACACTGCTCAGAATTAGGAGCACAAAATATAATCACCTAAAACAACCAAATCAAAATGGATCTGAACTGCGCATTCAGAAGATTCAGGGATAACTGCTGAGTGTAGTAACTGTTTAGAATGGTTTAATTAAATATTTAGTGGTAACAGAAATTATGCTTTAAGGACAATTGTGGAATTATCATGTACTGTCAACCATAAACTCTAACCTACACGCTGTTGGCTATATAATATGCTGTTGGCTATAATTCTGGCACACAAATGATATAATTTCCCATTTGATCATTCACAGTACACAGTAAACCTGTACTTATTCACATTTTCTTAATAATGATTTTAATAATAGATATTATTATTCCTTTTTTGTAGCACAATCATTCTAAATAAACTACTAAATAAAGTACTAGAACAATAAATATTACTGATCTTTTGCATGACCCCCTGGTACAACAGCTTTTATAATAATAAAGATTCATAAAGTACATTTATCACCTGTAGAAGGAAGGCATTATAAGACATACACACAAGGAATTCACAATGAAATGAGAGCAGATGAAACAAGCATGCGGATTAGTACATATTTACATGAGCACTTGGACACTTGTCTGATATGTAATCTCTCAGTAGGTCGTGTTTATTTCATGGTGTGTAGTGGATTATAACACTGGAAAGAGCTTGTGTGTAAATGTATAGGAAACAACCTACAGTACATCTTAGGTGGAACGCAAAGCTATTTCAACAACACTCAACATGGAGCACACTGCATCTTCAACTAACACATGGTGACTCACAGTAAGGTTTATTGCATTTGTCACTGAACACTCTCGCCCAGTCAAAATCATGACGTCATTCTAAACTGAAAGTGTACACGCAATACACAAGTAAACCACAATTGACTTAATGGCTACTATCCTGATTTTAATCTAAAAGCATAGTTAGTACATTTGATAAAAGAACCATACTTCAGATAAATAACATACAGTGGAATATATATAATATATAGTACAAACACCATCTGTATTTCTTTGGACAGAAAGAAAAAAAAACAAAAAAAGTTGTAGTACCACTTGGGGTGCCAAAACCCCTCAGAAAAACATTTTAAGTGACAATAAATGGATCTAGTGATTTAATTATCGTTTAGTGAACATTAATACAATTTTGACAAAATTTTGTATTGTTCTATATTTTGTCCATTAAGTTCAAGTGAAATCAATTGTCTTTAACATCTAATGAAACTGAGTAACTTTCTTCCTGGTGACCCACAAAGGAACTGTGAGTTCCGTCAACAAAACTCAACATGCATCTGAAACAGAAACTGTGTCCACATTCGTTTGATTTGTTGTCTTCCAGAATGTCATCTAACACTCTTAGGCAGTAAACACTGATATTACTTAGATGTATCAACACACCAATAGCAGTCATTATATTATCCCTGACATGTGCTAATACTTTACTCTGTAATGCTAATATGAATTAAATATAGCAGTATTTGGTCATTTAATATAATAAAAGCCTAAAGTATCAGAAAGTCGAGGACACAATTTCTATACATTTCCAGTCTCCCTAATCTATGGCACTGTCTTTTTCCTATTCTGTTATTACACAGATACTGGTCAATTGATTCCTTATTTCAACATGTTGTTCTTCTGTTGATAAATATTATATTTGTTACTATTAGAAATATCAGATTCCAAAAATATCAGTGCACTCCAAAAATCATGCCATGTTTGACCGATTTAGAGTTATGTGGTTGTAAGGAGGGAAATATATCTACAATATATCTACTATATATTTATAACTACTAAGCATAATATTCCAAATCCTTCAGTAGTACAATGTTTATTTAATATTCAGAATATTATTTAATGTTAAAATGACTTGTTAAAATGTTCAGAGAAGAACAACAACAAATAAGAATTTTTTGTGTGGAAAAAAATAAACAAAACAACTATGTTCGCTACTGCACAGTGTATAGACCTGATAAAAACATTTTTACGATACCTGCTGGTTAACAAAGTCTACTGGTAAGTAGTAAAGAGCACCATTATAAGACACTGAACATCCACGATATCAATACCGAGCTACACGTTGTGCGATTGCATTCCAAGGCGACCTGGAGCAGACGTCCGTCCCGGCTTGCACTCGACCCCACTGCCCTCTGGCACCCCATCATACTCACACCACATCAGCCACTAGACCCCAAAGGTTAAAGAGCAAGACACAAAGACCAGGAATAACAGAGACTCTCCCAGTCCCAAAAAGGGGAATGTTTCCATGAGCTGACACAAAGAGGTCCAATGCTAACACACTACTAGCAGTACAAATTTTATAGTAAATCAAAATGATTTATAGCCCATAGAAACCCAACACCAATTAATTAAGACAACAGAACCCAAGGATTAAGTTAACAGACAAAAGACCCCTATTGTATTCAGAGAATTATCCACAAATCAGTGCAGGCTGACGTGAGGTGCCGTTGCCTCTATAGTAAAAATCTAAAACGCATCATCTGATTAAAGACTACAACTCAAGCAGATTCTAAGGACCAAAGAAAACATTAAAAATGAATGACAGAGGAGTTCTATGCTCTAAAAACAACAGGAGACATCTAGTCAATGTCAAAATTTCCTAAGCCTGCTGACTTGGTGTAGAGAACACGACGCTCAGACAGTCGGACATTTTAAACTGTGCCAGTGTGACACTCGAGACTGTAAATGGTTCTATCACACTTGGAAGGTCATTTCAACAAAATACTGATTGTTTTAAAGGAATCTGGTGACTCAAATTATAAAAGACAATTTCATGTCCGGTCTCAAAGCTTTCCTAAGTTTGCCAAAAATAATAACAACAGAAAATAACAACTATAATTAGCATTGAAAAAAATTAGTTAACCTACCTCGACTAAACCAGGGACTACACATTTCTCTAACAGTTACACTTTTTTAGACTTTCTGAGGCACTCCTAACTATTGAACCAAGTGTATTCCTTCATACCTAATATTTTATCTGCCCGTGAGTTATAAAGTTATTTCTGGTCAGTACATGAGGCTATAAACATATAAATCCCTCACTTTACTTGCCTACAGTAAACAATCGAACTTTCATTCATTTTAGCGTCAGTGTTATTGAGGTGTTTGAAAAGCAGATTTATAGTTTACCTGCCAAATACTATGCTATGTGGAGAATACTGGGTATGCTGATTGGTCAGATGATCAGTCATTATGTTCACTATTTCAGAAGAGAATGTAATGTAGCCTTTGCCTGACTTTGCTAATGTTTTACACAGATTCAGACAGTCGAGCAATTAGAGAGGTATGTTAAAAGCAGCGGAAAAGAGAGGAGGTTAAATGAGGACAGGGGAGCATCTTTATTGTAGAGGAGAGTTATCTAAACCCGAAATGGCAAGCAGCAATGATCATGCTCCAAGGATAGGATGATGAGTTGGGGAGTTAAGTCAAGTGGACAGACTGGGTGGAGCCGTGCACTGCATGGGGTGGGGGGAGGGTGGAGCCGGCTGAAGGGTGTCGTCACAAACCTGGGACGTGCAGGATGGCGGTGCCCTCGTCCATGCCGAACATGTTGGAGCCCGTGCAGACGTAAATGCCGGCATCCTCTGGCTTGACGTTATGGATGGTGAGGATGCCATTGAAATCCATAGCGCGGTCTGGCAGGCTGCCCCTCCCCTGACGGGTCCACACCAGTGTGTACGCTGGCGACTGGGAAACAGGAAACCTCCGTATGTCACAGGAAGTAGCGCACACCAAAGCCGGCACTTCAAGGGCCAGACTATAACAGCCGGAGCAGAGAACTTAAGCTGAACTGCTTCGGTATGAGATGCAACTTTGTTAAGAAGCAAACTGTAAACTAATGAAATACAGATGCCACAATTCCGAGAGAACTTGAAATGGGAAACTCAGGATCATCCTGCTCGTTTTGAAAGGCCCTACGGCTTCACCCTACCTTGCTCTTGGCTGTGCAGATGAAATGGATGGTTGATCCCACTCGTACACTCTGGGTTCTGGGTTCCTCGACTGTCACTTCAATGGGTTTGGTGGAAACAGCTACAAACATTCAGGGAAGAGGCATCTTTATGTTCCAAGCATGTATTACTTATATATAGGGTAAGGGTAAAACAGCAATTCATTTTTAAAACAGCAGTTAAGGAAAAAACAGCTTCTGATTTTCTGATTTTTTTGTCAATCTTTTTGTAACTAAAATTGGTCTGATTTACTACGGTGGTGAGCTAGTAAACAAACAGAATACAAAGCAGATAGTCTAAGTTTCTGTAATTTTCCCCTAAGCAACTGGATTTTCGTACTATAGATAAACTGACACTTGACCGTTGCTTATTAAGTCATTATTTTGAGTAGCCAAAGGAATACGATTTAAAATTCCAAGGTATAAAATGACATAAAGAACACATTAAAAACGCACTAATTGGTGGATAAAGTACAAATGGCAGGCCCGCGGCATACCGGTGATGACGATCTCGGCACGGCTCCGGTTGGTATGGTGCCGGTCTTGGCAGGTGCAGATGTAGGCACCAGCATCGTGAGGCTGGATGCTGGAGAAGTACAGCTCCTCACCTGACAGACACAAATGGCAGGCATACCCTTCACTGTAGCCCACAGTTTCACTGAACAAGAAACTGTTTTAGTTTAAAGTTTCATACAAAGATCACTAAATTGACTCTTCACCGCTGGTGACAACACAATTCAATCTTGAATTGTGACTACAATTCAATCCAGTGTGAACTTTTGTATTACAGTAGTTTATCTCCTAAATGATCCTCCACGACTCAGCCCCCAGGCAAAGCGCACCATGTCTGCGTATCTCCACATTGCTCGAAAGGGACCGTCCATCTTCCCTCGACCACTGGAATGTGTGGGGAGGCTGGCTGGTAACCTGACAGCGCAGGGTCACATGGCCTCCCTGGGACACCAGCACTCTCTCTGGATGAATTCTCACCACCAGCGCAGGAGTATCTAATACGGCAGTCGGGACAACATCAACAGCACGTGGGCTCATCAACAACTCATGGAGAAGCATAGGCTCATTAGCAACGGGATCATAACGGGTCTCGATTATGGTGGGATTATGGGGGTAGTAGGATCTACTTTCAAGATGCATAGTTCTAAGGTACATCCCATTGTAAAAAACATTTGAGGCCCGGAAACTGGGCTCTACGCATCTGTTTAATGCTAGGACTCACCGCTAGAAGGACGGCATTTAATCCTCTCCTGAGGGTTGCCGACATACCCTTCGGCACAGCTATGGAAAGGAGAAGAGTGACAAGTGTTTGTCAAGTCGGCAAAAGGGACTACAAGGGCTTCCTGCCCATTTCTCCGTGCTGATTGGATTAGAGTCTTCCAGGTTGACGTGATTTACCGTTCACAGTACTGGCCGGTGTAACCTCGCTGGCAAGCAGTGCACCGATAGCCCCCGTTGCCTGTGCTCTCACAGGTATGAGAAAACCTTCCAGGAGATCAAAGTCAGTGTTTATGATTATTATTCCAGGAATTTTCAGCACTGGGACTCAGATCTTGGAAGTAACAAAAGTCAGGGTGGAATATTAGGTTGAAATATTCTGTGGTGCACATGTTTGAGACAAAGAAAAGACCAGATGGTTTCCTCACTGATTTTCGGGATCTGCGTGTGGACAAGCACAGGGCTGGCAATCTTCTGGTGTCCCTGCAGTGGGGTCCCCGAAGAACCCAGCGGCACATTGCTCACACGTCTCGCCCATGGTGTTATGGAGGCAACCCTGCAGTCAGAGCGGCACAAGGGTAACGGGCGCATTACTGCATGTGTGACACATGCTGTGCATGCTTTATAAAGACCTGGAGATGGGTGGAGCCTTTACCGTGCAGATGCCCGTCTCGGGATGGCAGGAGTCCGAGTGCCCGTTGCAGTCACACAGCTCACAGTGGCCAAGGTAGAGTCCTCCTCCGGTTCGGGTGTACCCTGCAGCACAATCCTGCACATACGGTGGACACAAACATTAAAGGTCCATGCATCAAAAAAGACCACAAGAAAAACCCTCTCTGCATGGAGCGTCATCATAATAAACACTACATGTTTTGTACTGACAAGTACCAAGTCAGTACCAAGTACTGACAAAACAATGACAGAACAATTTTCAAACAATCATTGGAGCCGTTGAGGATTAAGGGAATTGCTCAAGAACCCAACAATCAAATTTCTCTGCAGAACCCAGGATTTGAACCAACAACCTTCCAGCAACATGCACAGGATACTAACCCGCTATGCCTCACACTGTCACAGGTTCAATATGGTAAAATCTCCAGACGGATAGCCAATAAACGTCTGTAGAGCAATTCATAGCTCCAAAGTCAGAAGAGTTACCGAAAGGCACCTCACCTGGCAGGACAGGCCCTGGTACCCAGGTGGGCACCTACACTCCTCTACTTCCAGGGCTGGTGACAGACCAGTGTAGTTTGGCACGGCCACCTCCATGCTGACGTCGGAGATGCTGGTGGAGCGCATGTCTGTGTAGTAGGACGCCCGGATCAAGATGTCATCCAGGTCAGCCAGTACCATCATGAGATGCTCACGTGTGGCAGACATGCCATCTGGCCGCTGCCATCTCTCCTGCAGCACGGATGACGTGGGAAAAACATGTTTATAAAGTCATGCCGATATAAGAACTGACAGCCTACTATTCAGTTTAGATGGCCCAACAAAAACCAAACAAATGGACAGATTATATGCAGAAGAGACCTTTGGGTGGAAAAGCCCCAATCACCTCTTTGAAGACGATCTCAAACTGACGAGACTCTCTTGTCCCCTGCCTCCTAGGCCAAGGCTGTCGCGCAACCAAGGTGATGTCATTGCCCTGGATAATTTTGGAAGTGTTAAAAAAATCCAGATTAGAGCACTTTTAGGAGGCAGTTAGTGGTTCCCATATTAAGGTGGTTATGTTAATCGGATGGACAATGTACGCATACCTCCAGCCTGTACTTACGATAATCTGAATGTCGACATCTTCAATGGATGAGCCCCTTGGATCTGACACGTAGGAGAGAGTGTATTTCAAGCGCCCGCCATAGGAGCCGACCTGCAAAAATGAAACAAACCGGTGAAGCGTCTCCTGTCAGCAGCTGTAAAACATCACCTCTATGCGGAAGAAGCTTATTTCACGGCACATTTAGTCAGATAATTAAGCATAATAATCGTAGCATTATAGCATGTGACCAGAAACTATAGCTACGCATGATAAACATTATTCTGACAAACCTTTTCTAATACCACAAGGAGCTGAAAAAGGTATTCCAATTTATATAATTATCGTTTTCATACTAAACACATAAATATACTTATATGTTTATGGCCGATAACTCCTAGCTGGAATACCTGGATGGTAGGTGACTTCAAGATGAAATATCTGGACAGGAAGTAAACTATTATATTGTATTACATTAGCATTATATTAAGTGCAGAATGAGCACGAATAAACAGGTACTGTCCAAAAAACGCAGGTACCCGGCCAAGGTGAGGTTACCTTATCCCCTTTAAACTGCGGGGGCAGCTGCCAGAAAAGGACTTCCTCCGGGTACAAGCTGAAACCTTTGTAGACCAGAGCATACTGGAGCAGAGGAAGGAGGAGGTGAAGGTGAGGCAGAGGCAGGGAAGCGGAGAGCGGAGCAGAGAGAGCGGAGCGCGGAGAGCGGAGCGGTACAGCTGGGCGTGTTGCAGAAGCGGAGCACATCGCAGCAGAACAAGTCCACCTGCCCATTCTCAAAGAGCACGTACGTAACAAAACCAGCAGAGCCCAACAAATCACTATAAAATGAATCAACCATATAGTATAAATGTTACGATATATTAAACACTGACATATTACATAGATGCAGGACTTTGTTAGCTGACACTAGACAACTTGTTAGCTCAGTTTGTACTGTCTGAACCCAAATGTAATAATCACTCCATGCTTTCAGTAAGACAAGCAGCGTTTTTCTCAAGAGCATAGTGATTTTATGCTATAATAATGGATTAAATTATTATCTTAATAGTCTGAAATTGCACCTGAATTAATAACGATGAAAAGTGCTAAATTGCAAATCATAAAAGAATGCATAAAATGGAATGGTATGTGACGAAATGTATGTCCCTTACTGAATTTCACAATTTAATCACATTAAATTTGACATGATCTTCCAAAGAATATAGCGAGAGTTTGAAAGAAAAAATATTTATTTTGTTTCATTTATTGGGCTTAAGATCAAGAAAAAGTGGCCTGGTAATTTCTCTGTGCTGAAGAAGAGCATAGTTATATGATTGTATACATTTTAGGTATTTTGTTGATATATATAAATACCATACATAAATGTCAACAATTATCTCATTGGTGTTACCTTTCTTTCAGGTTCACTTTCATTTAAAATTGGTTTTGGATGAAGATTTCCTAATTTCCTAATTCCTAATGACACAAACGTGTGAATGCTTTTTCACCATCCTGTAGCTTTACTGCCTATTTCTTCCCCAGAGGGCATTGCAAGCTCATACACAGGTTAACTTCACGATCAATCAGATAAACTGTAAGGTGGGGCTCCATAAAGCCTTCAAGGGCAGGCAAATGTTAGAGCCAGGCCCGGTTCCAAATGAACCTACCATGTCCACGTCTCGGCGAGTCTGAGGCAACGCCTGTCGATACCCCCCAACGACAACAGAGCCAGTGAGATGAGTCAGTGAACAACTCCGAGGAAGCACAAAACTGCAAATATGTCGGCAGTGCGGGGCAGAATCAAGTGTAGTACCTGGGCATCCGAGAGCTTAGAGGAATACCCGGGGGGAGTGGAATGAGGCCCGCGTGCCCTGCTGGATGAGGAGGCCAGGAGGCCAGAGGGTTGCTGCAGAGGTGTGAGGGTGTGTGGACCAGAAGGTAATTGGTTCCAAGGATTGAGGGAAGCAGGGGATGTGGGAAGGGAGCGAGGACGATGACTGGGTGGCTCACGGGAGAAGTTGGAAATTAATTCCCAAATCTCCTCGTCCAACTTCTGGATAGCATTGGGTGACTGGTGGGGAGTAGGGTGGATGAAATTAAAGACTTTAAAGACTCGTTAAAGACTCACCATGCCTGGTCAAAGATGTGTATACCATGCCAAAATAAGAGCTACAAAATCAGAGAAACCAACTTACCAACTTAAAAAACTTAAAAGCAGCTAAATAACCCTGGCAAAAATGACTACACAAACATACAACTACACTACTCAAGACAATATCTTAGATAACTGAGAAGATTAAAAATGCAGGTATACTTCATCGTTTACAATCACGGCAAATGACTACCTGATCAGACCATGTTTTCACCATACAAACCACATGCTTTGATTAATACATGCGGTAGCATCATTGCATTCTGCATGTTTGAGGTCATTGGCAGGGACACTGAGGTGCAATCACAACCAGCAATCAGTCAGTGCTTTGCCCCAATAGTATTGTACTATTGGGCCAATACTCACTGTAAAACAACATATACAAACAACAATTACAAACCAATGCTAAAGACTGCAACAACAGTTTATCAGGTTTTTAGTCTGCAGGATTAGGGTCTAGTGGTTAAATGAAAACCAAAATCATGATATTTCTGACCTAATGAATATCGAGAATAACCCATATTTGCACAAATGTCTAGTGCCGTTTTATTGCACACAACCATACCGCTAGTTATTGACAACATATCCATGTTAGGTACAGATCAAAAGACTGCTAAAAGCACACCCATGCACTACATGAGGGGATCCACACATGTATCCTGCAAGCCACTGCACTTTGTCCAATGAGGACAGAAGACAAACGGGGTGAACTGATGCTGCTGGATACCTCGACAGCCCGCTTCAACCTGCCAGAGCCTTTCATCATGGAGTCCATGAGTTTCCATATGGAGGTATCCTTCCGCATTTGCTCCTCTGTCCACAGGGAGTCTTTCTAGTTATGTGAACAAAGCGAGGTGGATGAAACCGTCTCCGTGGTAGTTAACAGGACCGACGCTGCGTTCAGCCATGCCTACGACGTGCATGGTCACATGGCATCTCCTCAGTGGCAGTGTGAGCTTCCTACAACTGTTAGAACTGCCAAAGGCTGTTGTTTTCACACAGAAGAAGAATCACCTTCTCAAATTGTATCCGTTTTCTTTTAATCTGCCTATCCGAAAATGATTCCTCATTACTCAGTCAATACACAAATAATGGGCCCCGCTGTTTAGCAGATGCCCATAGATATTTGTATTCACAGTATTGCTTTTTCGGAAAAAAGTATATGAAGCTTGCTGAATTTATCTTTCTTGTGTTGTACTAATCAATACTGACAATAACAGAGGAAGCTTAAGTTTTATAAAAACCTTTACTTTCTACTAAAGCTGCTATGAGATGATTTACTACTTTCAGTTCAACAGTAAATATAAGGGTTACATGCATTTACTGGCCTCCTATTCTGAGTGAAACAAGCACACCGCTTATTAAGTGTCACAGTTAGGAGTATGTTTACTCTCTCTACCTTATCTGCTTATTAGATTATTTGATCATGTAGATAATGGCATATTTAACTGGTTTATTAATAACTTTTAAGTGCTATAGAAAAGTTGTCTCAGTATATTAGAACAGAATCATTTAAATTTAATGGAAGTTCAGGTAAACTTAGATACAACAGCATCTTTTTCTTGTCTAATAACAGTGAATATTTTTATTTAAATGCAAGTAACTGGACTTCTTACTGCTATGCCCTAGACTTCTATATCATTCTATACCCTGTGGTTACAACAAACACTGCAAACCACACTTAAATAGAACAGTCTTGTCAGTATAATGGATATAGTACAAAAATTCAAACTGTAGGCAGACCAACCCAGCACAAAACGGCAGACCAACCCAGCACTTACTTTTAAAGAAATAAGTATTTTTCTAAAGCTTAGAAGAGATGTCACCATGCACTTTATTGTAGCTTAACCATAACTTAGAATTGCTAAAACTTAGTTAGCATAAATCATTAACATGCATATCTGTGTTAGTGGACAAAAGCTAGTGGATTGTATCGAAACACAGTTCGTTACTTTGTCTAGCCAGAATCTCAGTATTGCATCAGGCAGCAATCTGCGATAACAGTGACCAAACATCTGGTTTATTTCATCAGTATCACTGCAACTACATAACAGCACTCTGCTTTACCTGGTGTGCTCGTCTCATGCGAGCATAGAAAGCTTCATTCTAATTTTGACAAGGGAAAGACAGAAATATTTAATTCTACTAGAAGCAAACTAATACACCTAGAAGACAACTAGCATGGAATATTATGAATGTCTCTAAATGAAA
Organism: Petrocephalus sullivani; assembly: GCA_026780845.1. Taxonomy (NCBI): domain Eukaryota; kingdom Metazoa; phylum Chordata; class Actinopteri; order Osteoglossiformes; family Mormyridae; genus Petrocephalus; species Petrocephalus sullivani. Next base: position 21,558,504 of record JAODKM010000099.1, on the reverse strand, counting down.
TACTACAATTATTAAAATACACAAAAATTAACTTGTTCTGATTATGAGGAAATATAATGTTAGAGGACAGACTTGCAAGCTTGCAGAGGTGAAAAAAGGTTTTGGAGGAAAAGTTCATGTCACAGCAGTGAGAAAGTGAGTCATGTGACTGGCCCACATGGCGAGTCACATGACCAATGCACATTACCTTGTCTCCACGGTAGGCCTCCGGGAGCTGCCAATAGTGGGCTTCTTGGGCGAGGTTTCCGAAGTTGCTGAAAGAAAGCTGAGTGCCCTGAGTGGACACCTCCACAGTGAAACCGGTGGCGATGCGGTTAGTGCGCTGGCGGTTCACCAGGGCAAAGCCCTGGAAGTGGCCTGGGGTAAAAGATGAGGACACCTGGGGGCAAGAGAAGAACGCTTACAGACAGGCCTACGAAACTAAAGAGCAGCAGACTGGAAGCCACTTTCCCAACGAAGACCTGAGGGGAAGTGGGGGTTAGTCGATGGTTAACAGTGCTGGGCGCTATGACCAAAAATGTACATCATAGTATTTTTTAAGATTCTGGTGGTTTCTTGGAGGTTCACCCTTACCACGGCAGCTGTTTTTAAAAAGGTGTGTTTTTATTGTTTAGTATAAAAAATTTAGATTTACATTTAGATTAAGCTTGATAGGATAACCAAGATGTTTTATCAGATTATTAATATATGTTCAGCTCGATAGTGGCTTGATGTTTTATTGATTATAACTGTGTACTTAGCTTGTTAATAATTGTTTCACTGTTATGTTTTATTAGATTGAGAATGAATATGAGCTAGATAGGAAAATGTGTTATTGATTTATAACTGTATATTTACCTCCATAGAGGCATTATATTGATTGTTACCGTATATTCAGCTTGGTAACAACATGTTTGCCTAACTGGCATGATTTTAGTAATTATTATCATGATAAATCAATGATATTAGTGATTTTACTTTCCCGATAAACATTTAATAGACCTAATTATATTATATAGAAAGCAGTACCTATAAATACAATAACGCAGAATAATTATATTGAAAATTGTGGTGTTATGAAGTTGTAACTGTTAGTAAGAAGGATACGCACAGTTAACAGGGGTCCCCTCTCAATACACTCAGCAAAGCGATCCATGGTGCTTCTACCAGGGAACAATATTATACAATTTGCTGCCTATTGAAGTGCTACAGCTGTTGTTTCACCTATGCTGCGGTGTGGAGGAATATCACAAATTCATACCGTGCGGGAAATGAAAAGTGGTATACCGGACGGGCCGGTACACTGCCCAGCACTATGACCTGCATCCGGAAAATATGCTGTGCTACCTGGAAATGGGTCGAGAACAAGGGCATTGCGGGGGTTGAGCACCCGTTTAAGGGGGTCCGGGCGGTTGTATTGTCTGGTTTTTATTATCCACCCCCGTAATTTATGGCCATGGTGGAGTCCAGGCCCAGATGGCCCTTACCAAGTCTCTGTAGTAACTGGAGCTTGAACACTGCTGGGTGACACCCATGCAGAAGCAGGAGATACAGCCATCCTTGAGGGTGGAGCTTAGGTGGAAATGGCCTGGTTTGCACTGGCCACATAAGGGACCCTCCACATACGCCTGGGACAGGGACAGGCAGAGAGTTATTACAGAAGGTCTTCACATATGCACATTTTGCTCTCCTATTAGACACATACAAAAATCTAGAGAGGAGAATAAAGTGTGGAGATTGACTCCATCAGATTTGGATCTTCTATATCTTCTGGAGTGTTTTGAACCCCATCGTCTACCAAATTAACACCGTTTCATATCAAAGCAAAGCAATGTCGATTTCAAACAAGAATTCTCACTAGCTATTATCACATATAAAGTGCTGTGAACTTAAATCCATTACTCTGATGCCTTACCTATATATTGAAGATACTGATGTGTTGTTGCGTGTGTTTTTGTTCACCGACATGTAGAAATGTTCCGGTTCTAACATCATACCTTGCAGCGGCAAACTCCATTGCTGTCACATCCATCACTTCCTCTCTGGTCACAAGTGTAACAATTTCCTTCAAAAACCAAAAAAAGCGTAATTTAACATCAGCCTGCTGTACTGAGGTTTTCATCACTCATCAGATAATACAATGAACTTAATTCAGCTACCAAGTAGACAGTATTGTAAATCCTATAATTCAAAACCAAGCTGGTATTATTGTTACTTTATTTATTATTATCGCTACTCTTGAAGCAACTCTAAAAAATGAAATGTCTGTGGTTACTGAAGCATATCCAAAATCTTCTATAACATATTAGCTCATCAAGCAAACTTAACTCAAGAAGGACAGACAGCCTAACAGTAACTAAAATAAAATTAAAATTTCTACTGACCTAAAGAACCTTTTTATTTATGTGTTTGTAATTATGAAAATCATAAATGGAATTTGCCAAATCACAAATAATTGTAATATTCCTATGTTTGCCAATTTCTTTAATGTACTTTCTTGTATAAAATGCGAAAAAAGGGCAATGTTTATAGCTTCACTGACAGATATATGCAGGTATTTCTGTATAAACTTCTAAAGCAGAGGCAATGACTAACTGACATACCATTAACGTCATTACGAATGATACATGCTTGACCAAGCTGTGGATTGCCAATGTACCCAGCTGCACACCTGAAAAATGCAAAAAAACATTAAGGATATAAACCCCCAAAGAATGCCTATGACTCAGAAACAACAGGCAAAAATACTTATAATTACAATCGACTAGTACTATCCATCCACTGTTTCTAATTAGATGCTGGCTGCATTATATCATTAGATAAATTATGTACATCACAGCTGCAAATAAGCCTTTGGAATAGTTTATTAAGGCAAGAATTGTGGTTTTTCTGTTACATAGCCTGTCATATGGTTTCAGTTACAGCAATGATAACTTTGTGGTTAAAGAGCCCTCAGATTTGACAGCAAATAAAACCCCAAACCATAAGCCCATTAAACAACCACAAAATGCCACCACAGGATGGGGTCTATGTCCAGGAATGCAGTGCTGACTTAAAGTAGACCATAAAGTGTTCAATGTCGTTTTAACATACTCAATACATCTTTGAAACTGAGCTCTCTTCGAAATATAAGGTTAATTATATAATATAAATGTAAATATCTTTATGTTACACAACATTTACATATATGATACAGAACCAGCCAAGTGAAAACTGATGACCCACATCAGTTTTTTTTGGGCTAAAGCAGAGCTCGGCCCAATTTTGGCATGCACTGGGACAGTGCTTTTACTCAAAGCATGTGAAAGCGGAAAAGAAATGATTCATTTTCCTACAATGCCCCCCACATCAGCTGCATGTACTTGAGCATTAGAACAACCAGCAGGTATATACGTAAATAAACAAAGAATCATATATACTGTATGGGTGAAGATATATACATTTTCCCTTTGCAAAAGTATGGGTTATAGGCCCATGAACCCAAACAAAGAAAGCAAGATGCTGCCTGGAGATGGCATAAAGCAGCCACTCAACATGTATTATATGTTGAAACCATCTCTCCAAAAAGGGCTGATCAGTCATGGGACTGAACCGCCTTTTCGTGTGATGCTTCAGAAACTAACATGCCCTCATACGCAGTCAGATCACTAATGATTGTCTAAGGCAGGGCTGGCCAACCCTGCTCCTGGAGAGCCACAACCCTGCAGAGCTTAGTGGCTCTCCAGGAGCA
>JAODKM010000099.1:21530414-21541550 GCA_026780845.1 Petrocephalus sullivani | reverse complement strand
CAAAGCTTCATTTTAATTTATGTATCATTCATTTCTATTAGATATTTGTTCCTGTTTCACTAAATCATCATCAAAGGCTATGGTCAATTTGCTATACTTTGTTGCACTTTGCAGTTAAAGTATAGTATGATTTAAATTCAGTCGCTAGTATACAAATACTGTTCCACAGGGGTGGTTCGACCTACCGGCACTTGGTTTGAGGCTCAGGACGCCGTCGGGGATGCCGAACACCATTCCCTTGGCGTTGATGGCCTCGCAGGTGTATGCGCCCTGATCGCCGTCCTTCACGTCCCGGATGGTTAGGGTACCGCGCCCGTTCTCACTAGTCATGGTAATCCTGAGCATATAGCCATCAAGCATCAGGTCAAAATTAACTGGAGGACGACTGAACACTAAGACCTGAGCAAATATTGAATTACTATTTTCATTCTCATGCTAATGTTTACATCAAGAATGGACAAAAGGCTATTATTAAACAGCACCCTAATACATGAAACAACGCCTTAAGTAGGCCTCATATTATCTGATCTTGCTTTCGTGGGTTTAACGGATGTCAGCTGATTGTTTAGTAACATTAAATGAATGTCGTTAAATAAAATGTCATTAGCAAATCACTACATTAATATGCATTTATTACATACTCTGTGATTAATGTTCCCCTTTTCATCCCTGAATCTTCACTATGCTGTTAGTCAAAAATGTTTAATGTAGTTTTTACATTATTTGTTCCAAAGAAAAAAGTCTTACAACAACTAGAACACTCCTCTAGTCTATAACAGCAACTGCTTCCTTGGTACCAGAATGAACGCTGGAAGCATTTGTTGTGGTAGCAACAGCAGCAAACTGATCTGACGGTGACCTTGTTTGGACTGTGCTTGTTTGGCCAACCCAAGTTTGCACTTGAACTTATTTATAAAAGATTACCACATGTTATTATCTGGGAAGAAATGGCTGATCTACATTATTAGTTCTCCCTAATGGATTTCTAGTGGGGGAGTTTGAGTTCTTGCCAAAATGTGCAGCAGCAGTGACCTTATTAACTCTAGATGGAAGTTGAAGTATTGGCCGGACAAACCTGCTGCTGTTGGGGATGTGGCCCCAGTTGAGTCTCCAGGTGATAATGGGGGGCGGCACCCCGATGGCCGTGCAGGTGAAGGTGACGGTTTCCCCTCGCACGGCCATGACGGACTCCTCTGGGGGGTTAGTGACCGTCGGCGGAGCTGGGAGACAGCGTGCATTATGGTCAGCCTAGCGGCACGAGAGCCACGGGGTCGAGTGCCGGGGGCCGGGGGCCGGAGACGCTTACTGCAGCCGATCTCGTCGGAGCGGTCGGGGCAGTCGGGCTCCTCGTCGCACTGGTAGCTGGCCGGGATGCACGTGCGGTCGCTGACGCATACAAACTGCTCTGGGGAGCAGGCGTCCCCTGGGCCTTTCCGTGCTGCACGGGCGAAAGGGACCCCGTGGGTTACTGCAAACTCCCCGTGCTGTACATGTTAAACATCTACTCTGATATGGCAGTTCTGCCAAGTTCAGCAACAGCTTCTTCCCAGAGGCTGCAGGACATTCAATTTCCCTGCTACCCACCTGTGCATATTGTGTGTAATTTATCAATTAAATTTCACCATATGTATGTACACAAAAATCACGTTACATATGGGGTCGTGGGCTATGAGTAGGCTACTGCATCCCTGAATGTGGGTGCTATGTCAGTGAAACCCACTTCACTTGACCTGATGATTTTTAACAAGAGCTTTTCAAGTAGCACAGTACCCTTAAATTTTTTAGTGCCAAAGAATGATTGAACTAGAACAAAAATAGTTGCACGCTGCCCAGAAACTCACGGCAGTAGCTCTCGTCGGAATCATCCCCGCAGTCGTTGTCCCCGTCACACCGCCACAGCTTCAGGGCACAGCGCCCGTTCTGGCATTTGAACTCGTTGGGTTCGCAAGGAGACGGGGTTCCTGCAGACAAAACATGCGACCAAGACTTAATGCGGGCTTTCCTGCGAGTGTTAAGGCATGCATGTTGTTACGTTTTTCCCAGAGGGCCAAATTCTACCAACAACACAAAGCAAAAGACCACTGCCCCTGATATTATGCCGTTATGCTGGTCTAGGTCCATGCTTGGTCTAGACAATCATCTGTCCTCCCTTTGGCATTCGCCTCTTGATTGGAGTAATGGGCAGCCAGCCTGCTGTTGCTGGAAACTTTGTTACATTAGCTTACCATAACAGCAACTTAGATGCCTTCTCTTCTAACGCGTCACCCGGCAGAAAACTCAATGCGAGCTACTGCAAAACTCCAAAAGCAAAGTGACCCAGCTATTCCAATTTCTATCTACTAAAAAAGGGTTATAAAAATATGTGGGGGAGCCGGACCAAGTAAGGAACCATAAATGTATTGGATTATGTTGTGCTATACGGGTTTATGCAGTGATGCAATATCGCCAACATATACTGTATATCTAAAGTATACTTGGTGTATATCGGTAAAAAAAAAGAGAAACATTTAGCAGTTTCAGTGTAGGTAGATCATTTTGACCTGGTTATTTCAAAAGTAGCTCACAAGACAGAAAAGTGTGGGCACCCCTGGTCTAGACTTATGTGTGCTGCTGTGTGAATATTCAGTGGCTGCTTCTGACTGTACATGGTCTATGACTGGACGGTAATGCAAGCTTAAAACATCATCGCACTGACATGATGTTATTCAGGTCACAGGCTTCCTGTTCAGGAACCCTGGGGTCCTGTGAGTGTGCAGTATGTGAGCGTCCAGCGGCATGTGGCGCTCGCGTGCTCCCTAATCGCAGTGACGCACCACAGGAGATCTCGTCGCTGCCGTCGGAGCAGTCTCTCTCGCCGTCGCACAGGTAGTCACGAGGGATGCACTCTCCGCTCTGGCAGTTGGCCTGGTCCGCCCTGCACGGCCTCAGCACAGGGGACTTGGTGACAACCGGCCGAGGACCTGTGACGACTGGGACTGTGATGGAGATTTTATAAGTGGAAAATCTGGCCCATAGAGCAGTGTTTCCCAATCCGGTCCTTGGGGACCCAAAGTCTGTCCCTCCCAGATCCCAGCCAGACAGTCCACATTTTTGCTTGAGCTGGGAGGGAGCAAAATATGTGGGCTGTCTGTAGGTCCCCAAGGATCGAATTGGGAAACTCTGTCACAGAGGAAATAAATCTCACAGCAGAGACAGAGCCATTCTAAAGAATGCAGTTTTCCTTAAATAACATAATATTCCATTTATGTACTGTGTACTTTTTCATTTGTTAGCACTATGTGTACTGTTTTTGCACTTTGTTTTGAAATGTATGCAAGCTCATCTGTAGTCTACCTACTCACTGCTGTCTGCACGAGAATTTCCCCGAGATCAATTAAGTTTTTCTTAATATTAATGACTATGCAACTGAACAACAATGACAACAGGCATAAGGCTTCACAGGTTGTAAAAAGGGGCGTGGCTTGAAAATATATAGCGTTCCAAGGCCTGGTGGAATATTTGGTGCAGACCAGTGGTTGGGAGACCCTACTCTACAGCCAAACATCCATCTGACTCACCGCAGTTCAACTCGTCGCTCATGTCCCTGCAGTCAGGCCTCTTGTCACAGTGGTACTCTGATGGGATGCACTCGCCACTCCCGCAGGTAAACTCGTATGCGTCGCAAGTCCGTTGAATGGGCTCCACTGGGGCAGGAGGAGAAACAAAGGTCTAACTTCACGGACATGTGGCCAAACTGCTGGAGGTGCAGCGCCATTCATCTGTAAGGATGCATTATTTTAAAATGCTTTTCAGGTCCAGATGAGGTTGACCAAGCCGACATGGGATGGAGAACGTTCAGGTCATCGGTTTTTCAAATGCCTTCTAAAGGTAAGGAAGGCTTAATCCTTCACGTGAAGCCAGCAATCTGTTTATTGTGGTTAATTTTGAACACTGTGGCTAGGCAGGCTTTAAGTTAATGGACAGCCACATACAACATCTTATCTTGAAGCCCCCGTCTGTTGATTTGTAAGTGATCAATACCAAGCTTCAACCACAAAGAATCCGCAAAACATGGCAAGGAGTTTCAGAGGGGATGACAGTCCATCACAGGGCACACACAAAAAGGGCTATTTGGGGACACCGATCCCCCCCATCTGCATGTGGAACACCTAGAGGAAACCCACACAAACACTATATATGGAATGGGTGGGAATCAAATCCACAGTCCTTCAGACGAGCAGATACCCAGGCCCGTATTAGTCATGCGGATGCAGAAGAACACACAGGGAATGATGTGCGATTCGGTCAGCTGCACTCCAAACATCACAAACCTGGGAATGACATAGCCTCTACTGGCACCAGGAGAGACGTGTCAACAGAACTCTCCAGGTCTCCACCTGCGGTTTCATTCATCAGAAGATTTCACCACTAAACAACTTGAAAACTGTGTATATGGACGTGCACTTTTGTTATCAATAACAATCAGTGTACTTTATGCCCAAACAACTTGAATTACTTTATGAAAGCATGATCTGTTAGGGAATAACTCCTATACACAAAACCTATACACAAAGCAATGATGTAGTTCTGACTTAACGGTTATCGAAAATTAAATGTCCTGTTTAGTATCTTCTGTACTGAGATTTTCATTCTCCTCTGACTGTTCACTCATGCACCTGCAGGTGTCCAGTGGGTTGGTTTACTTGGCTGCCCAGCCCTGCTCCTGGAGGCCTACCGCCCAGCAGAGCTTAGGTACAGCCGTAATGTAACACACCTGACACAGATAATCCTGCCCTTCAGCAGTGTCTTAGTTTTAGAGCCAACTTAGCTTCAACGTAGCTGGCTCTAATCCTGAGAAGCTACGGAAGGGCCTGATTATCTCTATCAGGTGTGTTACATTACGGCTGCACCTAAGCCCTGCAGGGTGGTAGATCTCCAGGAGTGGGGCTGGGCAGCCCTGACTTACAGAGACCCACTGACATCATCCCGGAGCCTCCCCGAGTTCTCACCTACTCCCAGACGTCGGAATTGGAATCCACGCACGGAAGTGACGTAGGAGGCGATGGAGCCCTCCTTAACCACGGAGAACAGGACGTCGCGGATCTGCTCTGTGTCCATATTTTGTTCCGATCCCACGTCCAGTTCCACAAACACGTCATTCCCCAACTTCCTGATGAGAAAAGGACCAAAGTCAGGGCTGTGCATGTTTATGGGAACCTCAAACACTGTCGGGCGTCGCGCATGTTCTTTTTATACACATTTGTTATAACAGTGTTATACTAGTATGGACCACTGACCAGTGCTTCGCCTATCACTCACGCTGTCGAGGAATAAATGGCAGAATAAAGTGCCTACTTGATAATAATCACGTTGACTGTCTGGTATCCAGGTATCTTGTTGTATTCTGACTCCAGCTGTTGGAAGAGCAAGAAAACAGCATCTTGGCTTAATACCCCCAAAAAAACATGCATTAATGGGCAACTAAAATAATAACCTTACTGACACAAAGTAATAGTAAAGTGATGCAGTAATTATTATGTAAATGCAAAAGTTATTTTATAATTACTAATGAATCAAATGCAATAAATGTAAATGCAATAACTTTGATAATGACAAAAGAGTCAAGGTTAAAAACAGATTTGTATCCTGTAAAGACTACAATAAAAACCTAGAAAAAAAAGAACAAAACTTTTACCGGATTCTTGAATTTTGCAGTAGAACTTAAAGAACATCCACATATGATTCAACACTCTAATATGTTAATATGTGACTCATTTCACTGACTAATGGGCAGGGAAAAGACAGATGTAACTAATCGCTACTACCCAATAATGTACACTTAAGCAAAGTATGCCGCAAAGTAGCCAGCAGAGACGAGAGGCTCTGGGAAAACAGCGAAATTCCATGGCAGCCCAGGCCATGTGAGAGCTGGCAGGACCACAGCAACATCTGCATCTGGCTGATGGATGGTGGTGCGCTTACCGTGTCCACAACGGCATCTGTGATCTCCCTGAAAAGGGGGGAGTCCACGTCTTCCAGCTCGGGTCCGTACACAAAGGAGTTGGTGAAGTTCACCAGAGCACGGTAGTAGACTGCAAGGGGGGGGGCGGGGGGTTAGGCAGGCACTGCACTGCATGACGGCATGAGCAAAGTCAAGGCAAGGCTCACTTCCTTCTAGATGAACTTTAGCTCTTCTCGTTAACTAATATTACACAATATACAATCTATATAATCCCCTGATTCATTCAATATTTTTTTATATAGCTCCTTTCACAACACGGTATGGTTATCTGAACAGGAAATGGGTAGCGTGAGATGTGCAGAGAATAAGCAGCAGCATTTCATAAGACATCATTCTTCCACAGCGAAGATGAGCACCCAATAAGCCCATGTGTGGGCGTCTAGGAAGTGGGGACACATTAGATCGACATCTTCCAAGCCTAAAGCCCCTCAAGCAATAATCCCAGCGATCCTCAAGGTTGCCTGCCATTGAGAGAAAGTCCAGGGGTGAAGACAGACCCCCAGCACCATGTATGTGTCTGGGGCCTTGAGGTCCATGTACATGGTGTGTTTCACATCTCACTGTTTGTTATCTACCTGCTCTTAAAATTAAGAGGAAAAAAACTTGTTCACAGGGCTCTCTTTATGGAATCAGACAGTATTAACGATCCACCTCATAAACACAAACCACACAGAACAGTGAACCCTCCTTATATCCTGTCTTGAAATTGTATATTGCCCCAGGTTTGGAAACTCCTTAAATAGCAAAACCTTTTAGGCTGATCTAGTTTAATTCTGTGTAACACCTGAATTTAAGGGCCCAGTCAGCCCATTCTCCTTGCTTGCCCACGCTGGGGTGTATAGGAGGACAGACCGACATGCAAGCTTCTTCTGCTGTCCCCTGCAAGGCCATGACATCACGTGGTCACATTTCAAGTAAGCGTGTGCTTCCATAACCATCCTTACAGGCAACTGACAAACACGAGCAAACCCGCGTTACAAAACAGCACTGCGTATTGGACATTTCCTGTTGGAACAAGTAGCTTTTCAGGCACAAACGTATTTCCTTATCCCTACTGGAAATATCTGTAATCAGCCAAGCCAATCCAGAAACTATCCCTCGCCTTGTGCAATTGCACAGCATCTTGTTTAACGGCCAGCATTGGCCAGAGAGTAGCACGGTGCCAAATCTGCACAGCACGCTGACATAACGGAACCTGGACCCTCTCATGGATCTTACACTGCTGGTAAGGAGAAGCCTTGTTTGCCAGAGAGAAAAGCTCCTTCACTAAGTAATAATCAGTTTCAATGGTGTTAGGGACAGAAATGAAAAAGACATGGCATGCCACGACATCTCAACTGCTTGATTTAGGCTGTGGTGAGTCTTCAGCGGGGAATGTGTGAACCCAGCACCAGGGACATGAAGAGGGCCGCATCAAAGGGGCATCATCTGCACCGGCGTTAATCTAATCAGTCTCTTGAGCTCCCCATGATGGTTCCCCACGCCCCATTCACTCTTCATGGCTACTGTCTATGGTCGGGTTCATGTCCGACCCAGCGGGCACCAGTGATTACGCGGTTCCCCGCCTTTTCTCCACTAATGACATCTCTTTGTTGCACCCCTGGCAAATTCTTCAGCTAAACGGTCACTGTTTCCACAAGGGAAGATCCCCTCCCCCCCATCAAGCTTTAGGGACCTAAAACGGGGGGGGGTTAGGGTTGCGTAGGGGTGCGGGAGTGGGCGGGGCTGGAAAAACCGCATTCCAGGCCCTAAATTCACAAACTTATTTTACCATTAAGGCATGCGCATGAAACTGTGGCGGCTTTGTCCGGAAGCCCTCAGAACACACGGGGCCCCTGTGCTGGGAACAAAGGAGCGATTGATCGGAGCGGCCCCTCCAGCTTTGAGGGCCCCGTCGCTTTCAGCTCAACCTTCAAACCCGATCCACCCACAACACTGAGCGGAGGGACAGAGCACGACCATGAGACATGAGAAGCCTTCAGCCTCACTGCCAGCCATGCCAATTCTGAGCCTCCTTTCTCCTGCTTTGGTGGTGGGAGTTCAGTGGGGGGGGGGGGGACTTATTCTTGGATTTGGCATCTTTTAATGTAGACCCCTGCTATTTTCCATCTGGGGTCTAAAGATGGTGAGATGAACAGCTGAGAGAGTCTTCTCTTACAAACAGAGACTCGTGGCAGGACTGTTTACAACCTAAAATTGATGCTTCTTTCATAACAGAGGACCCCAACTCCAACTTGCAGCACCAGGCAGCTTCAGTAACGCGCTAGCTTCAAGGGTAATGCTATTTTCCATCTGGGGTCTAAAGATGGTGATCTGAGCAGCTGAGAGAGTCTTCTCTTTCAAACAGAAACTTATGGGAGGATTGCTTGCCCCTAAAGTTGAATCCAACTCAAACTTGTACACCAGGCAGTAACATGTTAGCTGCTAGGGTAACGCTATGCTTCTTATTATTGCTTTTTTCTGCCCTAGTGAGGCCCTAAGCAAGCCCCTAGTGAGTGGCAGTCCATCGGGCCATTCTTATGAATGAAATTATTACAGTAGGAAAAACAATGAAGTGTTATTATCCATCATACTGTATATACCTGCGGTGTCACAGCTATGATGTCACCACTGATTCACTGAGCTTTATAGCAGTTCACTCATAAGAAAGAACAGGTTTTTCTTTATTTTGGTACTTGAGTACAAACAGCTTCTGCTGTTTTAGATATTTAGGCCTTATTTGGTGAATACTCAAAGCTTAGCAGGAAGGGTTAAACCAATATTCTGACCACACTTAATGTAAACACAATCTCCCCTTTTAGCATCTGTGAGATTCTATTCTGCTTGTGGGAAGATTCTTGGTGCTCCACAAGGGTCATGACACATTTATTCCAATTTCAAATGCTATGGGAATACACAAATTATACAGCTTGTTTGATTCTGACCAGCCCTTTACAAAGGAGTAAAGTTCACCCTCACAAATGGTGCTTTTCCACTGGCACACAGGAACCGACCCGTTCTCAAGCCGTACCACAAAGAGACCCTATTTGCAGCAAGGATCCAGCTCGCTTCGATTTTCCACTGCATAAAGGGTCAGTTTGGTAAAAACCAAACCAAAGAGATTATTATTTACTGTTCACACGATGTAGATCATTACTACGTGCAATTGTTATTATTGTTATTATTATTATTATTAATTTTTACTGTGTGCTAATGTCCGCTACCATATCTGTGAGAATTGCCTTGTTATGAAAGCAACTTCACAGGGTTCTCTTTATGGTATCAGACTGTATTAACGATCCACACCATAAACATAAGCCACACAGAACAATGAACCCCACCCCCCCATATGTCTTGAAATCTTATATTGTCACAGGTTTGGAAACTCTTTAAATAACAAAATCGTGTAGGCAGACCTAGTTTAATTTTCTGTAGCACCTTGTAGCACTACCTAAATTCACATTACAAATCCATTCCGTTCAACTGTTCTATGGTATTTTTTAAGTAGGACATTTTTTAAGTAAGAAATTACTAGTTGCGCCGGTATCTCCTTGCATGTTGACCAATCAGATGGTGGTGACACAACTAGTATGGTTTGGTTATGCTTTTGGCCCGGATAGTAGGCAGGGCCATGCCAGGGCAGTTACGGCTCGGGTACAGGTATGCGGGTATGGCTCGGGTACGGCTCAGGCACAGGTAAGCGGGTACGTCTCGGGTACAGGTAAGCGGGTACGGCTCGGGTACAGCTCGGGTACAGGTAAGAGGGTATGGCTCGGGTACGTCTCGGGTACAGGTAAGCGGGTATGGCTCGGGTACGTCTCGGGTACAGGTAAGCGGGTATGGCTGGGGCATGGCTCGGGTACAGGTAAGTGGGGATGGCTCGGGAACAGGTAAGCGGGTACGGCTTGGGTACGGTTCGGGTACAGGTAAGTGGGTATGGCTTGGGTACGGCTCGGGTACAGGTAAGTGGGTACGGCTTGGGTACGGCTCGGGTACAGGTAAGTGGGTACGGCTCGGGTACAGGCAAGCGGGTATGGCTTGGGTACGACTCGGGTACAGGTAAGCGGGTACGGCTCGGGTACGGCTTGCACACTTTGTAATTAATCTTTAGCTTCATATTCAGGGGATTCAGGGAATCAGTGAATTTGAGTGGAGAGGGGTAATTGCATTTTCTCCTCACACTAAAGTAACATTGAGTCCTAAAAGTCTTTTGAAAATAAAAAGCAATAACAGGTGTACACCGTAGTTACTTAACAGATGCTCTTGCTCAAATTAACGTACATTTTTTGGGAAAGCAGGGTCAGACATTGCCAAGTGCAGCTGGGGGTTAAAAGCTTGGCTCAAGGGACCAATGGAAAAAACCACTTGGTTTATTCTAGGATTCAAACCAGAAACCTTCAGATTATGGGCACAAGTCCCTAACCGCAGGAGCCATTAACCCAGAGGTGTACAATGTGCTAACCAGCAAGCTGCACATTAAGAGAGGGTGAAAGGAGAGGGCGTGAGACAGACTGTGGCTGTGAGGGATGACTCAGAACGCAACTTACTGTCCTCCTGATGGTCAGGGCAGTGTATCACAGCAATTCCTAAAACACGTTAGCTGTAAGCTTTTAGGGCACATCTCCATTTTGGAGGTACACAGGAGATAATCACTGGCCTGTGTTCAAACTGAAGTGGCCAAACCAACCTTCGCCACCTTCTTCATTACGCTCTACCAACAACAAATATGGTCCCCAAAAGGCTATTTGGTGAATAGTATATACCTAAAGCTGCAAGATAAACAACATCAAATGTGACAATGCCTGCACTCCAATGTTAGAAACATATGTATCGCTCTTCATAATTCAATCAAATAACTTGGTTTTAATTTGATGGCTTCCAAAGGTAAATTTGGCTGAGATAAGCAGTATCATCACCCCGTAATGGCTAAACATCCTAAATTCTGCTTAAATCTAATTCAATTGACTTATACAAAGCAGTGTTTCCTGTGGAGGTTTGACATGGTGGCAGTATGACTGGGGCGGGGGGGGGGGGGGGGGGGGTACTAAAAAAAAAGAGGGCAAACGGTCTTTTTTGTGTATTTTTTTTTTTTTTTTTTTTTTTTTTTTTTTTTTTTTTTTATTGTTTTTTCCCCTTTTTTTTTTGGGGGTAAAAAA
>JAODKM010000099.1:21518421-21530233 GCA_026780845.1 Petrocephalus sullivani | reverse complement strand
TGGGGGGAGGGGGGGGTGAGGTAGGGGGGGGGGGGGTGGGAGGGGAGGGGGGGGGTGGGGGGGGGGGGGGGGGGCGGGGGAGGGGGGGGGGGGGGGGGGGGGGGGGGGGGGGGGGGTGTACTGAAAAAAATGCAGGCATCAGATCATTGTTGTGCATATGTTTCATTATCATTATTATTATTGTTGTTGTTTAGTGATAGCATGTTCCCTCTCTGTTAATGGAGGTCAACAAATACACACACACACACACACACATATATATAGGCTAGTTACTTTTCAGTTACAGTTTTAACCACGTTTTTTTAGAGGTTACTAAATTAAGTCCTCAGCAGTTTGCAACAACGTAACAAAAGCCTAACTGTGTATGTCACTCAGTCTTACTTAGATGGTTTGTTGTGAGAAGGGAGTCTCTCCCTTTCGTGTACGAAACCCATTAATGTATCAGGTAGAAACAACATGGGATAGATCAAATTTTCATTCCCACTCAGTCTTCCATAGCGGTAAAACAAATGTCGTGTAGATGGCAACATTGCAACAAAAAAAGCACCATCACAAAGAACTTCATCCAGCAATTGAGGTCTCCGGAGAGTACACCTGTGGGAAGGAAAGCCTCCACCAGACAGAGCAAGACACCTTAGGAGGGAGCAGACCCCAAGGGGAAGCCCGTCCTCCTCTTGCCGGCACCGGGCCACTATCATGCCCTAGCATCTCACATGAGATTTCCTTAAGACTCTTGGCTACACGAAGGCGATATCATTAGCTGTCACTAGTCCAGACCTCCAGCCCACAGGATGTGCCTACGCGGTGCTGGGGACAGGTCAGAAGCTCCTGACCCACTGGCTCTGAGAGGATATCCTCTGCACTGGCCACATTTAACTCTGCCTCCAGCTTACCCTCCAAGCCAAAACTATGTTGGCTACACATATAGGGAAAGGGGGCTATTTCCTGTTTTTTTGGTTCTGTTTTTAATAGGTTGGAAAGTGTGGCATGTACTGGGCTCTGCCCAGTTCAGACTGATTTGGCTGGAAAGGAAACGTGCAATGGAGGTTCCTCCTAGTCTACCCAGCAGCACGGGGCTCCCCCCGAACACTGCACGAAAAATCACTTAAGCAGAGACAGGATGACTCAAGTGGATGTGCAGCGTCGTTGTTTAGATTACATTATTGTTATTGTTCAAGAGACAAAAGTAAAGTCTCAGCATTCTGAAGGAAAACGGTTATTATTAGTAGCAGGACATGCTGTTCAACTTCAGGAAATCAAGTCTGCTCGAACTGTGGCACTGAGCACTTCAAAATTTCAACAGGAGATCTTGGGTTCACTAGAAGCTATTTTAACACACATACCATTTCAAGAATCACTGACTTGGATAAAGATTTGCAAAAAAAAAAGAAGTGTGGAGAAAGTGTAGAGTGCAAAAGATGGCCATTTTTTAAAATGTCATATTAAATCCTTGGATGACTGACATAATTAACCTGTCAAATCATGTGGAAGTGATTGTGCTCTAGGCTGCTGTGGGCTGCACAGGGGCTCTGTCACCTATGCAATCTTGTCTGACATCCCAGCTGCTCTCCAGCTGTGCACATAAACAGGGCATGATCCCTGTTTACAGTGTGTGGTCGCCCCCCACACAAGTCATTATTATGATGCATTTCAGTTTTTAAAACATCTTTTACTGAGAATGCTAACAGGCTCTTTGCTTCATCTGGGCCTGTGTTAAGAACAATGGTATCACACACTAGTTAAGGCGGGGGCCAAGGCGGGGGGATGCACTTTGACCTTATAACTGCCTGCACTTTGAGGCACTGCTCCACAAAGAAGCAAGAGGGACTTCTTCTCCTGTCAGGCGAATCTTGGCGACCCAAACTAATTAGTGTTAATGAGCCCCTGTTGACTTCAAAGCATGCATCTTCTTGCAGGATTAAAGGAAACAGCGGCAGCTAAACCCAAATATTCCTTTCAGTCCTGCAGTGGCATTGGCTGATTCACAGAAGCAAAGTGTTTAATGGCCTTTAAAGATGTAAGCGGGAAAAGCGATTTGTGCACTTAATCCTCTTGTGTTCATCTTCAAAGAATAAACTGAGTTCATATCTTCATCTACCTTCTACCCACTGGGCCTGAGATTGATCTTGGGGCAGCTTGGGGCCTATACCAGACCGCATAAAGCACACGGCAGGGGTACGGGATGCCAGTCTATCTTGGGACACGTGCACTTAAACACGATAAGTGCACAATTGTAGACTGTATGTCTTTGGATTGCAAAAGAAAAGGCAAAATATGCAATCACTTCACAACAGGAATCAAGCCACCAAACCTGGAGATGTCAGGTAACAGCTACACCACCCTGACTGACAGCTTCAGACATGGATAATCAAACTCACCCAAAACTTTTTGTTTAAGGTCGGGCTCGACAACAACAGGAGGAGAAGATGCAACCTCCACACTCAGGGGACCGAGGCATGAACCCTGGTCCCAGCAGTGCAATGCTAACCAAGAGTGCTAAGCACTGTGTCACCATGTCACCCCTCTAAGGGCAATCAAAAGACATAGAGTGTGTTTTTCCTAAATTATATTCTATACATATGACTGTAGAAGGCACATTCTACTTAAACACATTTTACTCGCCATAATGTCAGACAAGCTCACAGCTGCATACTGACACTTCAGAAGTTCTCTCTCCACTGAGTAAAACTCGCTGGATAGTTATGTAGGGACATGACAATACATAGACGAAACTATGGTTACAGAAACCATTACAGTACAGCAAGGTTTAACTACACAAGAGAAGAACAGAGAGGGATGATGCGACTGGTTACGCCTCTTGTGCTTAGCAGAGATGTATAGCGATATTACAACTTACAGTTTGAATCACTGGGTAGGACGAATTGAAATTCAAGATCCAACAGTTCTGTGCAACAATAACCCCACTGTTTTAGTGCCACATTTAAGCCCCGCTAAAATGAAAAATGACCTGATTGAGGAGGGACAACGTGTTATAAACACCCAGAAAAGAGAGACGTCTTTATACAAAAGTGAAAACTCTGAGTATATGAATGAAGTGCAAACATGGAGAGCACTACGTGGATACGATGAAGGAGGACGAACACAAGGGCTAACAAGAAATGCTATGGCGGAACTTTCCATTTTATAGGGACCGCCTGCGGCCGGGCCGGAACGGGCAGCGCTGGTCAACAGCAGCATTGATGCAGGAGGGGAAACAGAAGAACATTTTGCCAGACACAAGGCAGCACAAACCAACAAATTCAAGGATTCAAGGGTTATATATGTCACATGCAAGGCATACAGTCCAACTATAACCTGCGGGGGAGTGCAGGAATCTCATACACAGTGTACACATCCAAAGATCAACCCCACGGCAAGTGGCCACCATCACCACTGAGGCGCCACTAGAGATTTTCAGTCACCAACCCAGACTAATCAAATTACATTCCAAATTTTTTAGCACTGCTGTCACTCCGGGGCCCTTGGAATTGTCCTCACAGCCCCCCCCCCCCTTTCACAGTGCCCCTACCACTAAGCAGCTAGTAACCAAAGTAACTACAGGAAATGGTTCATTGGATTAAACACTTCATTCGTAAATTTTGATTAAATGTGTAACATCTGTATATCAAAGGAGTGGATGCATTTGTTTTGGCCTGGATGGAGAATCCTTTTCCCTTCGGGAGTGACACCTCAGAGCACGTCTAAATGTCCTTCTGCTTTTAACATGACGCTTGCAACAACTTTATACAGCGTTCAGTCATGTGGACCAGGTGTTTGTGTCTTTGGTTCTGGGAAGCAGAGCAGGGAAATGGGGCGAACCCAGGAGTGGTTGTGGTCACCGTGCATTTCGATCACAAGCCAGCTTTCCTCATGCTGCCCGACATCAGCGTAAACCGTCCCTCTCTGCAAGCACATCTGCCCACTTTTCCCACCCCACCTATTCCAGATTTCATGCATTGGCTTGAAATGTTACCAGGGCCAGTGGCTCCAACGCCACCTCAAAGAAGGGATTTTCTCGAGCACAAGGAGGTCGCTGAAGGAATCCACAGCTGCCACTGTATGTCACTTCCTGTGATATAATTATCCAGAAGCCCAGCTCTACAGTGACACACACAACCTGCCATCTGGCTGGCTTGATTGGAGGGGGGGGGGCTGAGGCCGGGTGGCCTGGCAATAAGACCCCCCACGTCCACAATCTGACGTTTTTTTGTAGTGCTGTTTACCGAAAATCTCTCCATTTGTCTGACTCCCTGGGTTTATGGAGAGCGTAGTCATGAGGTTTGTGGTTTGGAGTTACAACAACTATGCAGTAATAATAATATAAATAACAATAATAGGAAGAAGAAGAAGAAGGACATTCATAACAATAATCATTAAATAATTATTTTATAAATGAGTGATTTCAAGCTTTTTCTAAGTTAATCTAAGTATCTATGTAATCTACTTTGTACTTTTTAAATCTGCTCGCACTGTACTTGTCCTTGTCTGTTTTTCACTACATGTCTGTTCGTCTGTATAACATATTCTTGCTGCTGTATGCACAAGAATTTCCTCTCGAGATCAATAAAGTTCATCTTAATCCTAATATCATGTTAAAGGTGCCGTTGGACACAGACAGGTTATGGCACCGTGAGAACTTCCTTTACTGTCTGAGTTAATGTAAAAACAAAGGCTTGCAAGACTAAACAGTCATCCATCCAGACTTGTATGCTCCCTCAGCCTGGAGTTCAAGGCTAAAAAAAAATGTGGCTCTGTGTAAAAAATCTCACGCAATCACGTTTTACCTTAAAGTGAATTTCTGACAGATTCACTAGAAGCATAAATATCAGTCTAAATAATAGCAATGGATTCACATTTTTATGCTTAGAACTATATGTTAAGAACACTTAGTAGCTGGATAAAAATGTGCCATGATAGTTTGCATCATCTCTAGTGCAGGCTAGCCACTCTAATCAAGTCTTGAAGATTACCTGGAACAAGAGACAGGTGAGAAATATATTTAAGCACAGCCCCCATTTCCCCCCTCGTTCTATGATTCATTTTACAGAGGATTTCGACAAGGACATTTCTCAAGCCCCCCCTTCCAAAATTAGTACTGGGGCAGCTCCCAGACGCCCGGTTTTAGGGAAGAGGGACAGGAAAACATAACCTCTGAGTGGGGGGGGGGGTGTGAATAACAGAGTGCAGAGTGGGCTGAGAGAAACTGGGAAACGGAGCACCCCATCACATCTGAAAGATCCATCCTGTCACGCCTTGGGGGGGGGGGGGGGCCCTAATCCATATCACACTAATGTGAATGGGGCTTACAGCTGACAATTACGCTAAATGGGGAAAAATGCACAGCTGTGCCTTCCGCATACATGGTAATGGTTACGAGGACGGTCTTATTTTCCATGGATTTTCCCCCCAAGCCTTTCGCAATGTGATTTGTGAGTACTTATATATGGGGGCTAATGAAGCAAATGGGAAACAACAGCGGCTGGGGGGTTATATATTCATATATCACATGCTAACTGTCACGCACATCCATCCTGGAAATGTCAGAGGACGGGAAGATCCACTTGCATAGCTCACCCAGGCATGGCGAGAACTACATCTTGTGCGTTTTTCGCGTGGGAATCAGGATATCACCCTCTTCAGATCCAAATTTGCAAAGTGCGATTACACACAAGTCTCCAAAGGTGGATAGTTCAGGTCCAGAAAGTACAAATCCAGACCAAGATTTAATTTCAACCAACCAGTTGAGTACTTTCTGTGACTGTGACCCTTTATACTCAACTGGTTGGTGGAAACAAAATCTTGGTCTGGATTTTTACTTTCTGAACCTGAACTTTCCGCTTCTGTGACTTTCTCCTAATTACAGTGGGGAACAAAACAACTCATTTGACATCACCTGAGTGGAAACGTCTGAAGAGACAGATATGACCACATCACAGCAGCCTCCCAAATTCATATTAGTTCATATTTCACAAAAGATATATCCTGTTATACACAAAACAAATTTTGAATGCCGCTTGATCTGTACACACAAAACAAGCCTGTCGCTTTCATTAAAATTAATTATGCAAAGTGTGGGTTGTTACAGGATGAAATGGATTAGGGACTTCGAAGATAGACAACACAAAATGGTTTCATGTGATCCAAAAAGGGTGCCGACAGCTCAAAATAAATTGCGACCACCTGTTTTTGTGAATGTTAACAACAAAAGCATCACAGCGGGCTTAGGCATGGAATTTCAGAACAAGAGAACTGGAGATGTTGGGAGAAGATATCACATTTTTATAAGGACATGTTCTTATAAAGGACGTAAAGGACGCTTTACATTATCCCTGCCCAGTGTTCCTAGAGAGTAAGCCAGAGGTGACAGTAGCAAGAAAAAACTCCATAGCTGAAAGAAATCTTGGGAGGAAACAGGGGGAGCCAGCAGAGGAAACAACCAATAAGAGCCAACAGAAAAAAAGATCTTACGTCTGTCAATCCTTAAGAAATAAGACTGTCCTTTGTTTGTGAAAGGCTTATAATTACACAACTGCATTTACATGTATTTCATACAACCATCCATTTTCCACACCCACTTGTCCTATGCAGGGTGGCGTGGGTCTGGGGCACAAGGGAGGGAACAACCCAGGATGGGGCGCCAGCCCACCGCAGGGCACACTCACACACCATTTATGCAATCTGGCAACTCCAGTTTACCTCAGCATGCTTTTAGGCTGTAGGAGGGAAACCGGAGAACTTGGAGGAAGCCCCAGAACGAAAACCGTGAGAAGATGCAAACTCCACATGTAGAGCTGGGACAGAGACGTGACCCCTGATCCAATCCTTCTGGCGACCGAGGGCTGGGATAAGAACAGGGTATGAAGGCAACTAGTGAATGTGGTCAAGAGTTATACAGAGCCAGTCCTCGGCAAAGGTGAATTAAAGAATCATCGCCTGACGTTCAGGACGACAACCCCTGTGTTAAGCAGATCTACGTACCCCACAATGCCAACCAGCCTGCCAAAAACTTAGGGGGCAGAGGGGTGGCTGGGCCACAGGCACTGAGGACAGGTTTTGTGGCTGTGCTATTTTATGCCAGAAGCAGATACAGATCACTTAGCCTAAGATCTGACATCACTGTGATCAATTCCACCCAAAAACCATTCTTCCGTCATGATCTAATGGCCTGGGCTGGCACACTGTGCTGTGGTAGATGCCAAAACACACATGGGGTGGATGAGAGGCAGTCATCCCACAATACACTGCTCCTTATGCTTACTAATGAGTGGAGACCCATATATTAAACTGCAATGAAAATCACATTGCTTTAAACAATGTCTTGCACAAAACAAACAAAACTAAAATGAACAGCACAACGCAACAGCAGCATGGGACTGAAGCTGACAGAAAGACAGTGCTGGATGTCAAAAATCAAAGGGGACAGGACCACCTTGTGGTGATTTAAAGTTCAGTGATATCAACAGCTGGCACACGCAGCAGAAGTCCAAGGGTGGCTGTAAACGGGGCGTAATAATGATTCCATACCGAAAGTAGGAAAAGCAGGAAAAACATGTAACTGCAAAAACCGAATGACACGCTGCGCTGCGCTTGCCCCTTGCCGGTCACACCCCCGGCCGCCGCGCAGTCAGATCCAGAGATTACACCATAGCTGTTTTGTTTTATTACCATCTGCTGCAGAAAGCACACTGGGTATTATTCACTACGTGCTATCCGCACTCTGCCTTTTAGCTCCCCCCCTCCCCCCTCCCCCCTGGTAAAAACAGCCCGAGAGTGTTCCTTTGTTGTGCACGGTTTGTGGTCTGCGGCCTCGAAAGAATGAGAGGATAAAACAAAGGACGGGACGGGAGAGGAGGTGTGGGGGGGGGGTGGTGCCGTTTGCCGCAGTCTTCACTGTTTGCCCCCCCTTTCATCTACAGTATTTGGTTTCCCCTTCGACTTTAATCGGATGAAAAGGGAGCCGGGGGACTGTTTACGTGTCGGACACAAATCCGAGATCTTCTATCACGACTGGTCTCATCGCCGTGAGAAAAGGGCTCAGAACTGTCTCAGTGGGTGGCAAGCCTGAATGCTCAGCCTCCCCCCACCCCAAAACACAGCCACCGAGCATCTGGGATCACAGAACCACCTGCAGGTAACCTGAAAAAGCTAACTAGAGAGCTCTGAATGTCACCAGGCAAAATGTCTGGCCTCATAAAACAGCTGTTCTCAAAAACGATATAAAGCGACTGCACAGCTTTTAAGAGATATGACCCCATATAGCACAGACTGAGAAGCGTAGTCCTCAAAACATTGCAGGGGCTTCAGAAGTTGGGCAGCTATTCAAAAAGTCACCGTGAATCGGATTGGGGGAGTGGGGGGGGGGGTGCCATGTAAAGTGTTGGCCGAGTAAGAATTTCATGGTGAAAAAGGTTTGAGAAGATCTGAAAGGGTTTTGAGTCAGTCATAGTCTGATGCTCTTACTTGTAACGCCTGGGACGTCAATAGTGGACCCTGGGGTGCTTCCGTCCTCTTCCCCACTGGGTATTTCTGAAAAGAACGCACGTAACTGTAACCTTCTGACCAAATTTCTCCAGACAACAACCACCAAGAGCCACCAAAATGTATGAAATATAAAATCTAAGATACAGGTGTGATAAACAATGTTCCCCTTATAGCGTAATTCTGCACCGCCTTACCAGAGCTGCTCATGATCACCCATGCCAACCCCCTCACCTCCTGAAGCTTCATCCATGGCAAAGTCCTCATCATCAGATTCTGCCAGGAACGTCTTTCCTCCCTGGTCGGCCTCCGTGTCCTCCGGAAGTGCCACCTCACTCCATACCTTGGAGCTCTGAGCCACCTAGACACAGCAAGATACAAACAAAAATGTGCATGTTAGCTTTGCTTGCACATTTACTCTCAGGAACTGGAAGGAATCAGAAAAAATCTGAAACATTGCAAGTGGATCATCTTATACATTTAACCTCATTCAATACAACTTTTCAAAGAATCTATCTATCTATCTACCTACCTACCTATCTATCTATCTGCCTGTCTGTCTGTCTGTCAGTCTCTGTCTGTCTCAGTTTAGGTTTGATTTAATGTGCATCCACTGCACCCCGTTGTTTTATTTGGGGTCATACAAGCTGCCAGTTACTGCCGCAGCCCATAATGGTTGTCTTATTTTAAGCTGACAGTGCGACATTTGACAGATAGGGATCTGTCCCAGCAGGCCTCCAGCACAATCCCCACCACCATCGCGGGCTACAAAGTTCAGCATACCCTGATGGGGTTTTGGGGGGGGGTATGGGGTTTCGCGAATGTGCCCCGCAGTTGGGAGTGCCCGGGTCTGGGAAAGATCACACTGTTGTCGATTCTTCGCTTTTTTGGGGCTGTGGATTCATACGTCACGCATAAGGCGGCGACGTGCTTCGAACGGACTGCTGCCGGACTGGGCCCTGACTGCTGCTGGACTGGGCCCTGTCTGCTGCCGGACTGGGCCCTGTCTACTGCCGGACTGGGCCCTGACTGCTGCCGGACTGGGCCCTGACTGCTCCCGGACTGGGCCCTGACTGCTGCCGGACTGGGCCCTGACTGCTGCCCGCACACTGTGTGATGTGTAGTCGCAGAAATAGAACGTGACCGTTATGACCATTAGCCACCCAGACGGTATCTTGGGGGAGAAGTGCTTTTAGGCTGAGCTGGTGCTCTGTCTCACTGCCAGTCTCTCTGACCCCCCCCCCACACTTGTACACAGCCTTGGGATATTGCCACTGCTGGCATTTCTAGCCGACACGACATGCCACTATCTATTTCCACCTGCCTCCATCATAGCAGATTTTCCCAGTTAAATGGTCCCAGCTATTAAATAACTTGATCCCTCCCCCAAATCCTCTCTCCCCTGACTGAGTTCCCTGTAACAATAATCGCCGGCCTTTTTCAAAAGGAAAGCGCTGATTGGCAAAATTCTTTGGGTTGGAGATGCCCAGCCAACCATTACTGTGATCATCTTGCATTCTCCACTCCCTCGGATTAGTGTCCTCCAGACAGGGAGGCACAGGCCCCTCCTGGGACAAACTGGGAGGAAAACAGCCATGAAAGAAGGACTTTTGGGAACGCTTTCTGTCCAGTGACCCGTCTGCCTGGTATGATTCATCATCAAATGAAATGTATTTACAGACAATGAATTAAGTGGGTTAAACAGCTACATTGTGACCTTTATATTCCTGATGTGGTCACAATGTGCAGTTGGCAGTTTTGCTGGCACCGAGACCAATTTTTTGCACATTTTTAACTCGAGAACTCATTAGAATTTCAACTAAAACTTTGGGCTGTAACAGAAAATTATAAACTTGAAAAGGACAGGGGGTGCCATCTCACGAGTAGCGAAACTAATAATAATTAACATCTAATATCCTTTCGTATATGAAAACAGAAAAGCCACGTGTATCATGACTCGTTCCAGCGGCTGTTTTGTATTCTGCTCCCCTTGATAGATTTATGGCTTACCTAAATAAAAATAAAATAAATCAGTGACAGCACGGCATATAAACATGGTACTCTTCCCCCGGGCACTCTCAAGTTTCACACATCTATAAAGCGAAACACAGGCTTGTTCCAGCTCCGAAAGTCCCAATTCTCCTGGCGACCGAAGGCTGGGATCGGAACAGGGTATGAAGGTGGCGCATGAAAAGCAGGGAGATGAACAAGCCGGAATTATTCCCCGGTGATCATTTTTCCCACACTGTTTGTCCAGCTGTCAGACAGATATTTGAAACGCTGGGCCATGTATTCCTCTGCTGCAAAACAGAACATGGCGCATGGGCCCTTAGCACAGGTTTCCCCAGCTGTTGTTTACAGTGAGAGACAAATCTCTCGTCTCCCAGTCCGTAGACAATCGATGAGCCGGAGGGGTAGACTGACTGGGAAAGAACTGTTGGTCTCATGGATCTGATTCAGATCCCAGAGGAGGGACAATCGGAGGATGTTGACTCGTCCTTGTCCAAAAACACTGGATCTCAAATTAAGCGGAGCAGATGTGCGTTAGCGTGGCTCGCAGTTTGATTCATGCTGAGAACAGCCTAAATGGCTTCCCATCTCCCGCTCCGTCGCGGAGCAAAAAATGCAGGCAATCTAGGAGAAAGGACCCTCTGCAGGAGCCGGCCCCTGACTTCTGCCAGAGCTGGAGATCCCCAGTCCAAGCCCGGCGTCCGCGGCCCGTGCCGTCGCCGCTCAGTGACCCAAAGGCCGCCGGCATGTTTAATGCATAGTTCACAACCTTGAATTAGGGCAGGATTACAATGCAATTCAGATTTCTGAAACATCTCCAAGGTTTCCAAGCCTGCTTATCGGCAGAGACGTGGGGCCCTGCCTCCCAGCTGACCTTGCTTTTCATTGGACGTGACTTCTATGAGGGGGTCTCGCAGAAAACACGCCGAAAATGTTCGCAATCCCGCATTTGGTCATTCAGGGTGACAAGGAGAAACAATGTCCCTCTGGGGGCCAGCAGAAAACTCGATATCATAAATGGCACATGAATGGGGAGAGAGAGAGGGATGTGGGGGCCGCTCTCATAAAACACAGAAGAATGAAGTTGCTGAGAGTGTGGAATTACATTTACATTTTACTTATTTAACAGATACGTTTTCCCAAAGTGACGTACAGTCCAGGAAGCATGTGCAAATGTTTGGGTATTCACATAAACAACAAACTGGACTGGTCCCATAACACAGATGCCCTGTACAAGAAGGGCCAATGCCGTCTCCACCTGCTACGAAGGCTAAGGTCCTTTGGTGTGTGCAGAACACTGCTAAGGACCTTTTATGACACCATA
>JAODKM010000099.1:21494264-21515418 GCA_026780845.1 Petrocephalus sullivani | reverse complement strand
TTAATTAATGATGAAGTAACGCATAGTTAATGGTTAATTAATGCATTTACTAAGCAGGTATTACTGCATTATTTGTGTTACCAATCTATCGTTACTGTCAAGTCATGATGAATCATGGGGCAGAATGCTTATTCTGAAACAACAAAAAAACAGGACTGATGCTTATTTCTGGGTTCTACATACTGCATAGCGGCTGTCAAGAATATTTAGGGTAAACTGACCTCACATCACAAGATAAATATTATCATGTAAAAGAAAATATTATTCTTCATCTATAAAAGAAATTGTAATCCTGTAGAATAACCAGGCAATTTTAATAGGAATGCAGGAGAACTGCTTTAAAATAACACCATCAAGCACAGTTCAAACGCTATTAATCAAAAACCAACTGACACTGAACGTATAACAAATGAGAAATAAACCCCGGTACTACTTCCATTTGGGGGTCATGTCAGAATCAGACCGTTCTTGGCAGAAGCCTTAGCTCATAGCTGCTCATACTTACAACTATACTGTCAGTCTTGCATTCTGGAAGTCTCTAAGACGGTAGTGATAGTGTTAATAGGTGTTAGGTCTGAAATGAGACGTCGCGGGCTGGGGAGCCCTCCGCGCTTCCTGAGGATTTCTCTATTCAATTACCAGCCCAGCAGGGGGCTGTTTGCCATCTCTGCAAGCAGCATGAACCTTCCCTGAAAATGGTCCAGCGCTGAACTCCGGGTTCTGGCCCGGTCCTGTTTACCGTTACACTCCAGCAAGGAGCGGCCGCACCTAATGGTCGACCACGATGCTGGGAAACAAGCTTGTCTGGGGTTCCAAAGTCAAGCAGAGTGAGAACTGCTTCCTTCATTCCATGGAGCTAATCATAGCATAATATTTAAGTTCATTTTCCTTCCGTCTATCTTTCAACCATTTATCCTGGCGGAGGTGATGGAAACTGTAAAACATAATTTATAATAAATGGCCAACTTTTGGCTTGCATACCAGTCCTCAGCTCATCAACTATGAGAGCAAACAAGTGTATCTTGGCAAAAATTTAGCATTTCCTATTCTAATTTGTGAGTGGCCCAGTTTGTCACCAAGTATGTGAAATCTGCCACCTTTCATTAAAACACATTTAATTCTCTCAAACATGAATAATTCCTCCTTCAGTGGTAACTGTCAGTAACAGAACTAAAAGGAATGCCAATCAGAGACTGAACGTAACATTAAAACCAAGTGAATGAAATCCCATCCAAATGTACAGAAACATGACTCGGGCTAGAGAACACAGCACCAAGCACAATAATGTAACCTTATATAGTGTTGTCCTACGTCTGAAGCCAGTGGAAAAAATTCCCTGGCTGCGATGTTTGTTTTCATGCTAATTCATCACCTAATTAGTCTTTGAATTCACAGCGTGTTTGAACCTGTGAGGATGGTACTGTCAGGAAGCTATTCTTAGAGCCTGATTCTACCTTGCATCACTGAATGTGATCTACTATGTCTCAATGATTTAAATGTATGTTTTAATAAAGCTCACATCTAGCAGACGTCCTCACTACAAAGCCAGTGCTGCTGATATGTTCAACCAACTAAATAAAAGCACCACTGTTTAAAATGATGTTAATATATGATACAGCAGGATATATGCAATGTCTTACTGAAAACTTTCCTCATGCATAATCCCTTTTGATGACTCAGGGTTTTATAAACAAAGGTGCCATGCAGTAGACGTTGTGATATATGTTACATCTTCACAAAAAAAAGGGAAGCTGGGGTAAAAAGTGTTATATGTATGACAAACCGACATCATTAAACATACACCGTCGGGAAGCACTATGTGAGTTCAAAAATACCCCCCCCCCCCCGGCCCCGTTTCCGGTAAGCTGACACTACATGTCACCAGCTTTCTGGGTGATCCAAGCCAGCTCCTGTTCTCTCAGACGACAGCTGAGCGCTGAGGTGCTGAAGGATGTGGCGGCTCCCAGCGCTGAGTTAGGAGTGTTTACTAGTAACAGAAACGATGCCTTTTCTTCCACTGGGGGCTGTCAGAAGTGGGGTCCGAATGGTGGCCCCAAGCCTGCATCTCCAATAATAGAGAAGCTGAAATAGCGGGTAACCAGACTGAAGGCACGATCTGACAAGGAAACACTGGGATTATCAAATAAGGTTGTCAAATGTCATAGAGAATTTTGTACACTTCAGTGGCTTTGTGAAGAGAACCCAATAACTCAGGGAAATAACCAAGGTTTTATTTTTGAATGGAATAGGGTGGAGACAAAACTCACAAGATGTTAGGGGAAAACCAAACTAAAGTTGCCAGAAAGGAAGGGAAAAAATGGAAAATTGGAAGAGAGAAGAAAAACATTTTTATTTAATTTTTTTTTGGATTTTAATGACATAGGATTTAATAGTTGCCTGGTTTGGGGTACTTGGCAAAACACAACACCAACATACACTAAACACTGCAAACAAGGCACAGACAAAAGAAATTCATGCAGAAAATCGCAATAATCTAGCAAACCTCCTCCTTGTCACAAGCTGCTTCTCAGTTCAGGAATAGCCATCAATCACGGCCAAAGCCATAATCTGCATGCAGTGTCTCTGTAAGGCAATACTTGCAATTTCTACATTCCCTGCACCAGTCAGCATTCACATAAGGAAGTCCAAGGTGTCATTATCGTAGAGACCCTGTCAACAGAGACACAATCCACTATCGCACTGAGTGACAGGGATTAAGGGAGTTAGGGCTCTCTAAACTGCTGCTGGATTAGACAATGCCACAGCTGTGAGATTAACCAAGTCAAGCTCTAGCTTCCTATGCCACCAACAGTGAGAATCTTAAGCTTTTATCTTAAATTGTACTTCCCTCCTACTCTAGAACGAATGGTGACTGTATGACCAGCCATCAGAGGTTAAAAGTATCCTTATGTTGAAATGCATACATTTCTGAGAAGGAAGTACTCCTACAGGAGGACAAGTGTTAAAAAATTGCTAAAGTCACTGACAGGAACTTATGTTTTATTTAATGATGCTACAAAATCTTAAAATTCCACCCTACATTACTGAAAACAAACCAAACCCAAGGTGTGTCTTAATTAAACTGGCAGATAAGACTATGTCTGTTGGGGAAACCAGCATGTACACAGTTAAGTATAGCCACTTTTCTGCTTACTAGTAACCTTATCAAAATAGACACGGATATTTAAAATGGTCATGCTCCACAAATGTGTGGTCTCTGGTTTTGGAGGAGACTCCTAACAACCTTGGGATTTTAGAGTGCCCAAAACCATCACTGCTTTCTAAATTCGAACCCACTTGTTAGTCTGGCGCTAAACAAAACTACTGCTTGAATGCAGAATCCTAGGCATGATTTACTTCCAAGCAAGAATCTTTTCCAGTTGTAAATCTGTTTCTACTAATAGGCTGCTCCCCTGATCCAGTGGAATCCCCTGCTTTCTATTAGTTAGGAATATAATGTTGATTTGACAGGTTGTCGCCATGAAGGTCTTACTGGAGCGATTGACACAAACATAAACGCACTGACACATGCCTGCCGAAAACTTTCCGGCGACTGACTGGAAGTTCAACATTTTCATATGACTGAATTTCAAACCATTGCTAACAATGTAGCAACATCCTAAAGGATGTCCGGCGTGAGGAACTCACTCCTTCCAAAGACGTCACCAAGACAATCAGCTACTGCTGATAACAGAATCCCACTTGGCATGTTTTAGAGAGACTTTCTACATCTTTTGCATCCCGTTGTCTGGATATGTCTGGTAATAAAAATGGATGTGTTCAAACAAGGCCTCTTAGACAAACGGGAAAACAGTGCGCAAACTTAAGAAGGCAAACTTAAATTAATTACTGCTGGCCACCGCTTGAGACAATAACGGAAATGGCTCAACGGGTGGTTTCCTTTACCACAGAGTTCCATGGGAGGATAAGTGGACTGACGATAATCTGACTCTGTCATGATGATCATGAAGAAGCCCCAAAAGATCAGGGCCAATAGCAATGAGCAGGGAGGACAGAAGCAGGGCAATTTAGTTGTGAATAAAAGTAAAAAAAAATAATAAAAAATACTGCTGGAGTTAATTAAATTAAGACAATGGAAATATCTGTTCCTTAGAAAATCGCTCAGGAATTGAATACAACTCTTGGGAATACTTCTCAGTGTCCTTAGCTTTAAGTTGATTAATTAATCTTATCTTTGTCAAATTGTGCATTATAAGCAGGCAGAACCCCCTGAAGAACTCACACACAAAGCGTTTGCCTGATGATAGAGCGGCAGAGTGACTTTTCTTAATTGGCCTGACTATCTTGCTGGGGACACATGGCAGGCTGATCACAGCCAGCGTCCCCTGGCACAGGACCTGAGTTTTCAATGGTGGTCCTAGTGAGATTAGCTTTGTCCCAGCAATGAGGAAGCTGGCAGGGCCACTCGAAAGCGAGAAAGCCCTCTCCAGACTGGCTTCCCTAATATGTGCTGAAAATAGTCTGGCCATAAGTACAGACACAGTCATGCTTCCCAGAGGATAGGGACACGCCTGGTAGAAGGCTGGAGATGGTGGAACAGAAGCATTCATTTCTAAGAGGCTGAGGAGCTATGTGGTGGCTTAGTGGCAGGGGCAGTCCAGGGGTTTTAAGGCGGATGGGCATAAGAAGGACCATAATTCATACAAAGGGGTGAATTTTATCATTAGCCAGTTACGTGCTTTGAAATCGGTGAGTGACGGAAGGGGCATTCAGGGAGCCAATCAGCTTTCAGTTGGACGAGTGCCACTGTGATCACACCCCTATATATCCCCCTGTGATAGAGGAGCGTTGAGTTTGAGTCTAAGGTTATTGGCTTATGTACTTGAGTACAATGAGCTGCTTACCTGCAGACTGTCAGTCGCTAGTCATCAACACAGGATAAAAACAGGAGACAATGAGACAAAGAACACAAACAAATAGCAAACCGTGATCAGCATTCTTTTGGCACATCAGCTCATACACACACACACACACACACACACACACAAATCCCAGTGTTTGCATGTTGTCTCCGTGCCACCCAGGTTTCTTCCCACAGTTCAAACACATGCACCTTGGGCAAAATGCATCTCTAAATCAGCAGCAGTGCATGACTCAATGCGTGAAAATATGTGCCTTTCAAAAGCATCCCATCTAGGGTGTGCTGCCTGGGATGGGCTCTGAAATCCTGACCAGGACAAGTGGGCAGAAAGAGACTTCAACAAAATTCAAACAAGTTGACGCCACTTTCTTTCCCTCTTAAATTGTCTGCCATTGTTGACACGCCCCAGCACACAACAACTTAATGTGTCTTCTGTATCTAATCCACATGTGACACAGCAGTGGGCAGCTATTATTTAGCGCCCAGGGAGCAGTGCTTGGGGGCAGTACATTGCTCAGGGTACCTCAGCAGTACCATGCTGGTCAGGGATTTGAACCAATGACCTATCAATCATCAGCACACTTCCCTAAAAATCAGACCACCACTGCACACAGAACTAACAAAAAAAAAACCATTACGTGACACATCCACTGACATTACTGATCATGTTACTGATCGTGTGCAACAGCCACAAATTGCTTTCACATTTTATATATCTGGATACGCAGGGAAACTATTGTTTTATTGTTGCTGATAAAATTGATCTTACAATGTTAAGGGTGAAAATGCAGTAAACATTTAAATGCTTATATATTATAGTATGGTTTACAGATTTGTCAGTTCTTTAATGCTTCTGAAATAAAAAAAAGTAAGATTATGATTTATTGCAGAATCACATTATCTGTCATACTTGAAGAATTGTACTGACAACCAATTTACAAACATGGCCTGTATGGAAATAATACATCACTGCAATTATTAATATGGCAAATGTGCCAAATGAGGATTTATGTCTCTTTCATTCTGTTGCTCACACCCAAAACTGAGCACAGAACAAGGAACTTGATGCTACACGCTAAGCTAAGGAGCTTGGAGGGAGTCACAGCTTCCACTGCAGGGCCAGATCTCTGGCCTGGCGTCACCGGGAGTCAGTGAAACTGGTCGTGTCAGGTGACAGGGCCGAAACATGAAGATAAGGTCATGTGCCCAACCTCGCTCACAACCAGACAGAAGACATCGGGGGGAATCAAAGGGTGAATTCCACAAGAAGGTGAAAATACCACAATCAGTCTGTAGCTGCAGGTGATATTTCATCTCTCATCTGGGAGCCAAGTGATCTAATTGCTGGAGGGAAGTGTGGCGTGACAGCACCTAAATGCGACTCAAAGATATTTTTAAAAATGCTACATTATAAGGACAGCGTAGGTGCTTTTTCATGCAGTCAGAATGTGAAACTGTTCCTCAAGTTTTACCCATTATAATATGCAAAACATACTGTTCTTACAGGGAATATACTTGTTTATCATAATCATCTTCCCAAATTTAAAGCTAAAAATCACCAATACACACCAATAAGAAAATAAAAGTGAGCACGAGTCTTGTCTGACAAAATGTATCCATCCTAATGTCAGTCAGAACTTGCTCTAAGTATAGAAATGCAGCAGGGTCAGTAAATAATCCTTAGATAAAAAGTCAAATGAGCAGTATTCAGCCTCCTACCAGAAAAATATGGCAAGGGAAATTGTCTTGTCCAGAAGTTACCTAAGGTATTCAACGACCTTATTCTTCAAATCTTTGGTAGAGAGTTCTTTAAAACTGAAATAAATAGAATTCTTATTCTTAAAGTGGTTTACCAGATTGGTAAACTTTATATTCAAGGTTAAATATGAATATAATATGCTGTAGAAAAAATCTGATATGAGCACAACTTACTATAACTATTCTAGTTTGTGCATTAATAGTGTGATAATTGGCCAAATTATACTGCATTCTGTAAATTAAAACTATAATGTGCTCTGAATATTATATTGTAATTAGTATCATTATGTCCGTATATGAAACATTTTTGCAACTGCAAAGGACATCCAACTGTAAAAATATTAAAGGACAACCATTTTTAAGCCTAAACTTTCTCAGAAAAGCTCACTGCCAGACCACCGTCATTTCTAGGACCATGTGAGTCAGCACAGTCATAAAAGATAGAAATCCAATAGACTCCAGGTCACCTTCAGCTGCTGTAGAGAAGTTGCCAAAACAGTGTGAATGGGAAATGACAGTAAACTATAACCTACAGAGGAATTTCTGAAAGGCCAGTGACACTCAGGGCAGCCCGTGGTACAAAGGCAGATGGTGGAAAAACATTTCGCACCCTGTAGGAAAGCAGAGGCGAAATCCATGCCCTTGAATACATTCAAAGTCTTTTTTGTAGGAGTGTTCCCTCCTCCCTTCCATCCATAACCAAGTTTCCAGGGCCGAAGCACTGAAGCAGCTGCACTGATACTACAGTAGAATACAGTCCTTCACTCCCCCTGCGGTTACTCTTGGCCCAGAATAAAATAAACAAGAATGAAACACGGGCTTTATACTCCTCTGCTGTGAAAGGCAGGTAAAAACATCCAGTCACTGCTCAGCAGGTCGGTTCCCTCACTAAAGACCTCTTCACTGTGCTGTGAGTGTTGCAGTTAACCCTCTCCAAACCAGTCAGGTCAGCTCAGGTCAGAGAGCATGTGGCCTTTTTGTTTTATTTAAGTCTGGGAGATGCTGGTGAGGAACGAAGTGCATTATGGGATATGTGGCGTGCTGATGAGATTTGCGTAAGCTGATAAACAACTGTGCCAACACAAACAGCAGAAATATACTAAATATAAATCTCTAACTCTGCCTTTTCTAGCTATGTTGACAGGCATCAGTATGAAGTGTATTGCATAGTATGTATGAAGGGTAATTCATTTGGCTGGGTTCTATTTCTCGTGATGAGGGATTCTCCTGAACAACTCCATTTATCTTCTGATTTGTTTAGGGTCATAGTGGCATGAAACTTATCCCAGGAGGGTAGGGGAATGCCCCCCAGGTGAGATGTCAGACCATGCAAACATACTTTATGGGCCTGCAGACCTGAGAAAAGCATGCACACCTTGCACACACAGAGCTGTGGGTGGGACTTAAAACTACAATTCTGGAGTTGTGAGGTCACCATGCCACCCTTTCTTCAACTTTTTGCATCATTCACATTTCATTCATTTGCAGAGCAAAGCAGATTTTCAAAGGAAGCATTCGGCTGCAGTATAACAGATCTCACACAGCTAATACGAGCTGAGAGACCCGAAAGGAAGATGTCTGAAACCACTGCCTGCATGGACGATTACAACAGTCCCTCATTAGACTCCTTCCACTGCTTGGAAAGAGCAGCGTTGTTCAGACAAAGATTGGTTCATGCACCACCAAGCCACCGTCACCAATCTGGAATTTACAGATTTTAGTTATTTCAAACTGTACCCTTAAAATGCAAGACTGCCCTGCTGATCCATCATGACACGAACATTCTGCAAGCCAATTACAGTACTTTCACTCGACATGTGGACAAGGATCAGTGTCTTTGCTTTAACGGTGCAAAGTACTTGGTCTCGGCCCGCTCCGGCACAAATTTCCATTCTCAATCCCCAGATTCAGTCACTGCTGTCACCCACTGAGAAACGAAATCGAAGAGCTGAATATTCACAAAACCGCCATTATCCTTCCGGTGGCTGGGCAGGAGAAAGACCTGGGGCAGCTCTGGGAAAAAGTGGACGGTGCTGACCATCAGGGTAGGATGGGGCCTACTCAGATAACATTGTAACACTCCTCACTTTCTATCTTTGACCTGTAGGCCCTACTGTGGATCATCTGACAATACTTAAGTTCAAAATTAGAGGGATGAGCCTAGCTATATGATACCTTGTTCAAAGGTCATCACATATAAATGAATATCCAAACTCCGTTTTATTGTGCCTGTAAATAATGCTCTATACTATAATTATTCAGGCAAGGATGAACAAACAGGGTGTCTCACACCTTCTCGTGCTGTGCAGATTTCTTCTTTGCCGTAAATGTTGGTAGAGCGTGCCCTGAAATGAACTGGCATTGCATGAAGACTGCAGACTTGCCTTGTGCGCTATCCTGCATGGGATAGGCTCCAAGGTCCCCCCCACTCTAACTAGCATAAGTAGGTGGAATTACGGGCAAAAAAAGGTTAAAATGGATTAAAGAAATCCAAAAAAAGAAAAAAGAAAAGAAAAAAAAAAAGAAAGAAGAAAGTGACCACTAAAATTAATACATGTCGCAAATATAACATCGACTGGTAGGTCAAGCTTTCAAAAAAAACTGTTTTTAAAAGAAAGGAACATGCAGATTTTTGTGAGCTTCGCTGAATGTAGTGACATCTGTGGAAAATCCCGGTAAAACTGTACATGGGGACAGGACATGAGAGGGGGGGGCGCGAGAACCTCGGGAAACAGGAGGATAGGGAGCAAGAGCGAAAATCAGAAGAGGAAAGTTACACCGCTCCAGATAAACGATATGCTGGCTGTTTATTTATACAGGGTAAACAGAAAGAAAACACTCGCTTTTTCGAAGGGCTCTAAACCAGTAGCGTATTGTAACTTTATGACCGTATCCCTTGCAAAACACTTAGTTATGTGGTTTCCAGGGCACATTCTGTTGTTAATTGATTTGTACAGGATCCTGGAGTCCATTTACATTATGACAATTTGTGGGCTATTAAAAAGTTATGAAACTCAAACCGAAAACCTAAATAACGTAAACCATAAATGACAGAAACCAAAATGATTGTTGTCAGAAAGGACGTTCCATGAATGAATGAGGATCCAAGATAGAACACAATCCACAACCTGGGAAAATCAAGTATGAGTAGAACCATAAGATCTAATTACGATGCTAATTAATTAAGATGCTAATTAATGAATTATGGCCGGAATTTAAATTTAACCACACTGCACTTAACCTAAAAGAAGTTTATTCCACTTGATTGAAAACTGTAAATTCCCTTTCAGCAAGCAGTATTCATATTTGGCCAGATAAGGTTTAGAGCGATACCACTGTTGTTCTGAGGACTGCATATCCACACAGGCTGAGACAAGTGACATAATACCTGGAATATCTGTCCCTGCTTCTATCAGGCTTAGTCAGACCAGCATCACACCCTTAGCGAGTGCATGCATTTCAGTTGTATGAACACTAACCCAATGCAAGGTGAAATACATGCAAGTCATATACTGCTCTTGAACGACAGAATTTACTAACCTTGAGACAAAATCTTTTTGAGGTATATATATAACAACAGACTAAAATTCATTTTAAATCTGAGACACAAGTTATTGTATCTTTTTCCATATTAAGTTTTATAAAAGGCGGCACAGTGGCAGTCACTGTCACAGCCACATACCCCCGGGCTGCAGGTCTCCCCTACCCTGTGAGTTTGCATGGAGAGTCCCAGCAAAGATATATTTACAAACGCGTGTGTGTGTCCTGTGATGGACTGGCATCCCATCCAGGGCGTACCCCTGCCTTCTGCCCTGTGCTGCTTGAGACAGGCTCCAGGTGACCCTGTACTGGATAAGCCATTGGAAGATGGAGGGATGAATGGATGTTATTAAAGTCATTACAATATACTTCAAATATTAATTTTGCTGGGTTTTAGCCGCAATATTACAATGTAGCTATAGAAATAACTTAAAATGAAAATAATCGGGTAGCATGTAGACCACTCAGGACCACAGGTAGGCACACAATATCATCTTTGTGAGAAAATGCCTTCACACGTTCTGGAACGATGAAAGGGAGCAATTCACACTTCCTCCAAAACGCATAATTAGCCATAATAAAGGCCCTGCATTCCAGACACCTTTTTCTCTGCTTAAGGGTCCTTCCCCCATCTTCCAATCATGTATCCCTAATCTACATGAGGCAGGAGAGGGCACAAGATCACCTGGGACGGCACAGGACGGCGGATTATCGCGGGACACAAACTCCCAATTAGACATTACGGAAAATTTGGAGATGTCAATTAACATAAGCACATTTTATTTTGGACTGCTTCAGGAAACTGGAGCATCCAGAGGAAACCTGAGTGCCGGAGCAGGAACACACGAGCACACAGCGCAAGGGAAGGATTTCAACCCCCAGAGCTAAGAGGCAACACTGCTACCCACTAAGCAACAAAAATAAAAATCAACTGACCTGGTACTACCATTACAATCTACAAACTACAGAATTATAGCTACAAAAACGAGGCTGATAATGACAATAAGCTACGTCCGCACACAATGAAGAGTGGCCATCTTCGTAAAAGGAAATACATAAATTAAATTAATAAAGTTTTAACGAGCATCCTCACTCAGAAGAACGGCACGATTACAGTACAAAGAAGTACAAAGAAGAGGAAGGAATTTGCCGGGGACGGCACCCCACCCACGTGATCTGATAAAACTTACCAGTGATGAAGTTCCTTATCTAACTCATTCATCCTTCTCCCAGAGTCTACAAAACAAACATACTCATTAATACCTCAGCAAAAGGCCAAAAGCTAAACTGAGACTGCTTCTTTTACCAGATGTGACGTCTCATTTATCAGGTATGGATAAAAATACTGCTTGAAATTGATGCTGCAGTGCACTTTTTGAAAAACAGATCAGCCCATTGTTTTACATATTTCGGCTGCACCACTTTTGAAACAATGGCACATGATTCTGCTTCAGGCAATCTCCACGTCTTAGTTTAGGTTACGCGGCGCCGTCAAGGAGCAAGGAGTCCCTGTTGGGTTGTTTCAGGTGGGGGGTGGTGCGTGGTTTGGTGGGTTAAGCCTCTGTGCCTATATGCAGAAAGTCACCCGCTCATGCCCCCCTCAGGAGCTGAGCCATATCTGTTAGGAATAGGATGAGTGCTACAGAAAATGAATGGCAATATATATATATATATATATATATATATATATCAGTGGGTGTTTCCTAAAGCAGAGTTAGATGGGGTATGTGAGGGGGGGAACATGGCAGTATGTTTGCACACTAGCCATGCTTTCACTAACCTGTGTACTGATATTAATATATGATGGAAAACCTTTCCTGAGAAGTCTGTGCCTCCATGTTGTCTGAAATAACAAACACTAATCCTAAGATGTCAGTTTGATCACAGGGTTCATAATGATATGTACCACAAACTGATACACATATCAAAGACTTATCTTGCTTTGTGAAACTGTGCATTTCCCAAAAAAGCAGATGGCCAGTACTGGTAGGACACATGAAGAAAGAGAGCAGGATGTCAGTGCAGCTAAGCCCGAATGGAGACTTATCTCCGTGAAGATGGGAACCGTGTTCCCTGTGGGGCTTATATTCAGTCATACAGCACACTGTTTGCTTACTCTCTGACATTACAAACCTCCCTATGTTTGACCGGGAGCTTGTGCATCATAGCAGGACTGAGAAGGGAGAAACAGGAGCAGCTTTGAAGTCAACCCAGCTACAACGGGGCACTGGTTCCGTGTTGGTGCGTCATGAGGTAAATAAACAGTCATGGTACATGAACTGGGCTGCAAAAAAAAAACAAACTGCCATGAATGTTTCATACCCATAGCAGCATAAACTTTTATTTAGTAGATGCTTACATATAAAGCAACATACAACTGAGAAATCATGGGCAGACAGGCTAAATTGGGGCTTAAAGGCTTTGCTCAGGGGGCCAAAGGTCACATAACTCAACCCATCATAGGATTCAAATCAGCATCCTACCAATCACAGGTAGAGGCCTCCTAAGCCACTGAGCTACAGTATACACCACTTCCCACGAAACCACCCATGCCATCCTCTGGCCCGAGGTCTACAACTGTGCTCTAAGTGACGAGAAAACACTTAATTTCAAGGTACACTTCTACAACAAGCACTAAACCCAATGTCTGACATCTGCTCACCAGGGAGATTTGAATGTGATTAATTAATCATCATTGTTGTTGACACACCACAACAAAATGTGTCCTCTGCTTTTAACCCATGTGCCATCATGACACAGCAGGGGACAGCTACTTGAGGATGGTACACCGGGCACCTCAGTGGTATTTGCAGGTCAGGCACTTGAACTGCCAATCTTTTGATTATGCGGTTGCATCCCTAACCACTACACCACCTGTCTGCCCCAGGCAAGCGTCAACCAGCACCCTGAGATGTGGGCCGCTAAATCTGCCCATTCATTTGCAGCAGATGTTAAATCCTCCTCTTCCACCATAATAAATGGTAATTACAGGGGCAAGGTCACCCAAGGATTTGTGCGAAAATGTCCTTGACAGCCTAGCGGCCTGCAACGCTGGGGTCATCCGTGGGATATCCCTGCAGCTGTGCGAGTCACGTGTTATGGCATTCTGACACCACATCATTGTGAGACAAACACCTGCTCACCATACTGGCTTTCCCACTAGCCGAAATGCAGTCTTGGGAAAGACCCAGAAATCTGACACGGCAGCCATATGAGCATTCAGACACCGACAGGAATGTTGTATAATTTGTTTTGTCCGTAATTTTGTGCACAACGGCAATCATTTTCTTTGCTTTTTAATAATGAGAAACCAGATTACAACCCACTCCCAGAGGAAATGTGTACATATAATGTGTATTATGTCTCTAAGGTATATGCCATAAATATTCACACATCATCATGTAACACACGCAGGACAGTCTTCTTGGCTGCAACCTTCTGGATGGAAATACCATTCCGAAATCCCCCACACTTCTCACAGTCCTCCCCACCCCCAGCTTCCTCCCAGGACTCAGGGGGGTTGGCACACACCCATTATATGAAAGTTCAAACGCCATCTGAACACAGGGGGAGGTTAATGGGGCCAGTGGATGAATACTGCTCTGTCGGCTTTCGAGAAACTGCACTCCGGCAGGGACTAAACTCACTAAGTCGCCCAGTCTGAACTGCTTAAACGGGGGCCGCGAGAAGCAACTGGGCCTGTAATCGTCTTATCATGCCATAGGTCCATTATCCCCGCGTAAGGGATCCTTGGCTAACTTACAAAGTTAAATCCATACCCAGAGGCGGGCCCGTGTGCTGATGCCAGCATGCCTATACAGTTCTGTTCTATGCCAATTCACCAAACCGGGGAGTCTTTGTTCCGTCGACGGGGCCAACAAAGAACCAGGAGGAACATAATGATGGGTCAGAATGGGGATCCTGCACTATGGCACCAAGGTCCCCAGCCTCGTGGATCCTGGAGACGACTTTCTGTCATGTGCACACACAGACAGAAACACACATATACACATTAATGGGGTATCCTATTTAATTAGCGGGACAGAGCTCATAATGGCTTGGATGATTGTCCAGGGGACACTGACCCCAAGGGATGAGTGCAGTATGAGGAAAGAGCTGCTGCCTTTGACAACGTGTCAACGGGAAGCAACACAAATGAAGCCCACATGAATACAAACTCCAGAAAAAAAGAATGTGGATTCCCTTTCAGAAGAACAGAACAAGATGGAGGTGTGGCTACAATATGTTATATTCTACACGAAAGGTCTACAGCTAGAGACTGCCACAGAACGCTCTAGTGTATAAAAAAAGCTAGATTACAGTTTATTTTGGCAAGACGTGCCACATAGCACATGTCCCGATTGTGATCTTGCCAGTGAAAACATCATTATCACAACCTAAAGCCAACATGCGCTCAACCAACTAGTCATACAAGACAGTGTCAATGAAAGCACTCCTAAAACTAAGCAGCAAGGTCAGGTGAATGTCTCCAAATGAAGGAGCCACGTGTATGGAGTAATGTGTTATTTCTGAGTTTTTGTTTTTATCACGGAGCACTGAAACAGAGGGTCAGGGGGCTTCATGCTCCACTCCATTTCAGTATCGCTAACAGATTTACAAGGACTTCCTCAAATCAAAAGCTTCCGCTCATTTGTGTTCCTTCATAATCCAGTCTAACGAAGCAGACGCTTAAAAATGCCTGATGATTCCAGGCCTTGCCGTTTCACTGTAGACGGATAAAAGTGGCGTCTCAGCACATGGAAGATTCCAGAAAGAAGGGGACACCACTTCAGCTCAGCCTCAGCGTGGCCCACGGAACCAACATGAGGTTAGGGTGGAGAGAAATGATACACTGCCAGGTTATTTTCTGAAAAACCACCAACATTCCTCTAAATCTAAGTACATTTGGTCAGATGTGCCCCCATCTTCATGTGGCACGCTCAAACTATCAGCTACCATGCTTGCTGGAGATAGCCGGGGGCAGAGGAGGTAGTTTTCCATTTGGAGTTGTTGGAAACAATCTCATTTCAAGAATTCAGAGCGGCTGTGTCCTCCCATTTACGCTGTGTCTAAAAACCCAGAGCAGAAAGGCAGCTGATTGTAGCTGGGAAGGTGATTCTGAATCAGCCAGGCCGCCTTCTTTCATTCCACATACTGGCTCACGTAACACCTTATGGCTCCACACTTTCACCATTCCTGAGCAGGTCCTGCCTCTGCATGACACTGAGAAGTTTCCACTGGAAGTCACTCCCGGCTGTCAAGGCACTTACGTTTATGTATCTGGAGAGCAACTGCTTGGAAAAAAGTTGTTAATGAACCAAAGCCATGACCCAAGATTTCTGGGAGCGGCTGTCCCACTTTTTTTTTTTTAAAGGGGCCTGGATAATGAAGTGCTAGTTTTACGAAGAAGTGCATCAATCCATCCATCCACCCATTCATACTATTACTATTAATTACTGTTGATTATTGTCGTGTTTGTAAATTCCTATAGTAGGGCTGCTCGATTAAGGCAAAAATCATAATCACGATTGTTTTGGTAAATAATGAGATCACGGTTATTTAACATGATTACTCATTGACTTTGGAATATCATGCATGAACACTAAATATAATTCACCTGAGAAACAAAGAATAAGGGGCTTGACAAGGGTACACTGGATTTATAACACAAGAATAAACAGGACCATCATTGCGAAACAAAAAACCGCACAATAATCATTCGATTAGAAAACCGTAACTGAAATCAAAATTCAATCAATTGTCTGGCCCTAGTCTATGCTGATGCAGTTTTTCTTATGCTGCCAAAAACATTGATAGCCATATAAGTACTTTGCTTGATTTCACTCTGATTATCTAATCAATTCATTCTTGACTAACATCTGATCACCATCCCTTGCCAAATTCCATTATGATAATTTTTTTTCTCTGCTCAACAGGTCATGTGAGTCCAGAAACACCGTTTTCACTGAAGTAAAGCATACCTAGACAGCCAACATAGTCTCGGGATCAGTGGCCATCGGGATTCTTTTCTAAGAAAGGTATTATCACTTGGTAGTCTTGGTATATAGCCTATCAACTGGTTTAAATAAAATATCAGAGACCTCTATCACAAAGCTGGATTTTTTGATTAGCACGTTAACTCGTCAGATTTAAGGTAGTCGGGGCTAAATATGAGTGTGAACGAAGATCAAGTCCATTTAAACGGGGGGTACCTTAAAATCAGACAATTTATCTGGCCAAACAACAAATCTCGGTTTGTGATGCAGGCGCCAGCTCTGTCTCCCAGAACTTTTACACACAGAGCCGGATATGAGCGTCAATAAAAGTAGAGGTTAAAAAAAAAATAAAAGAGATTCCTGGCTGTTATTCCGCTAAATGCTACTTTCTGTTCCGGAGGTACCATGCCACCATCTCCAAATGTCAGGTTCAGGTTCCGGTACTGATAACTGATGATGCCGGAAAATTGGTAATGACAGCCTTTTCTATTCATGAACCAGCTGCAACAGGAACATTGCACCCGGTTGTCAGAAATTATGATTCAATTCCTCCTGCTCATAAGGGCGTCTACCTCTCAGCCCAAGTTACTGCTCTCAGATCGAGGACTAAGACACATTTATTATGGTGGGAGACCAATGGAGTCTACAAGAGATATATTTGAGGCCAAAAGAGTAAGATTCATTGTTGGTGTAGCAGAGCCCAGACCACATATCTCAATGGGAAATTAAAACAAAAGAAACACGCTGGGAGGAGCCACGGACAGGATGCGTCCTGCAGAGTGCACCGGACAGCCTGAGCAAACTTTGCTCCGGGGAAGCTGCCATTACTTTCCAACAGGTGAACTGCACGTTTCGTTTCCATCACAGGCTGATGAATCAGC
Source organism: Petrocephalus sullivani (assembly GCA_026780845.1). Classification (NCBI taxonomy): domain Eukaryota; kingdom Metazoa; phylum Chordata; class Actinopteri; order Osteoglossiformes; family Mormyridae; genus Petrocephalus; species Petrocephalus sullivani. The sequence continues at coordinate 21,498,361 of JAODKM010000099.1, read as the reverse complement.
CTGGTTATGGATCAAAAAAAAAAGCAGGGCTGAATTATGGTCTGGCATCCACAAACACAAGCCACATGTTGTAGCTACGGCTTAGCAACCAGAAAGCCACCGTGATCCACATCCCCAGTCGTACGTGCGCTCAAAATCATCAGTACTCAACACCAGGTATTGTCAGCCTGTCCGTACATGGACAAACGTGGCCAGACTCGCCTGTGTCCAGGGCAAAAGGTTCTGACTGAGAAAAAAAAATAAAATAAAACTATGTGGGCTTTGTTTTTATATACCATGTCCTTGGTGAAAATTAAATAGTGATCTGTCAGATTTCGCCATGGTGTTGGATACTGCTAATAAACACTGCGAACGTTTTCAACAAATTGCGCGTAGCAGAAAGTAAGAGACAGCGATCTCACTCAAGCACAAACCAATCCGCTCGGATTTTCTTCAATTGCGCAACTCTTTGGAGGTTCAGGTTCTAGTTTATCTCTGTCCTCAGTTGGACTCTGCCAGCATAGAGTCCCAAAGCGCAGAACCAGGCGCTGACAACGTGCAGGACATAACGGCCAACGGAAACCCCCGTCAGATATGCTGGTTACCCCACCTCCCACTATAATAGCTCCAATAAAACTTGATTGAAAATAATTCACCCTGTAATTCATTCAAGGAATGCGATACAACTTGTGTGCGTTATTTTTATCAATAAGTTTCACTCTGTTCGAAATTAAACTACCAGGTTTTAAAACATGCCCTGCAGAAGCTTGATGAGAAAAAAGCAGAATTCATTAACTGAAGCCACCTCTCCTGTTGGTAATACCCCTTTTGCAACAAGGCACAATTACCCAGGGGCAATGAAATTCCTTTCCCTGCCTCACTGAAAGTCAGCGGGTTAATAACAACCTGAAAGAATTTGCATCTTATTGGGGTTCTGCCTTGCAAAATAGTCCCTTTTCATTTATAACATGCTGAGGCTTGCAACCAAGTACGACTTAGATTAAAGGGAAAAAGGAAGAGGAAAAACTGAGTTCTGAAGACTAAACCTGGCTTTGTTGTCACTGGTTTAGGTGGTGCGAGACAGTGAGGGGTGACTGATCTAAGCACATGTGATTGACCGGGTCACGACTGGCACAAAGCAAAAGACACAAAGTGGCATGCGGCCAGAGGCTTCGCTAGCATCCCCTACAGCGAATCACGTGACGCGCTGCCCCGAGCGCACGGCCCGAACTTGGCATCCGGTGTCCCCTTCACGCCACAATGCAGCCTGGCATAGCAGGGAGGAGCCGAACTGGAAACGACCGAAGGCCGCAGCACCGGCAGGAGAACACGCAGGCACCTCGCGACTCTTCACGTGCGAGGCCGAAGCGGCGAAACGCGGCCCGATGCCGTGGGCAGTCGATAGGCAGGAGGAATTTCTGCAGGTCAGTGCTTTTCAAAGAGACAGTATGTTCCTGGAATTATCCGAACCCCATCATCTCCACAACAAAGCAAGACAAAAAAAGGACTTCAAGGGAATACAAATCACCCGTTTTAACTACCATAATAAGCCTTTTAAGGAAACTCCACAAACCTATAGATTGGATAACAAGAGAGTCTTAAAGTTTAGCATTTCAATACATCTAAAGCTGGCAGGACCTAGAACTGGCAGGGCATCCATGAAATAAGGGACTTCGCCCCATGACCTCAAGTGACCTGTCATGACCTTATTTGGCCAACTAAATCACAGCTGAAACAAAAGACAAGGGCAAGAAGAGTAACGAACGGGAAAAAATACATTCGGTCGTAACAATCCCAACCAAAATAGAGGCTGCCCTGTTTTTAATGCCAGTCCTGCACAAAAGACTTCTATAAAATAAAATGAAAGTGTAAAATATTGGTAACTGGCTCCCAAAGGGACACCAAACACAAATGTTTGGTGTTTCATGTTATTGCAAAGGTGTTCCTAATTATAAAGCACCCGATGATGCTGGCCAATGACATTTTTAACTCAGAACAGCTTTTAGGATGAGTTTCTGCTTGAAATGAATGTTTCACTTACTACTGTTGGTTGTTTCTAATATTTTATTTTAAAAATTAATAGAGTAATGACCTTTGTTATAAAACCAAGAAATTTGCAACATACTTTCTTTGAGCACTGTGTCTAATTTCTACATTTGTCGTTTGCACAATACACTAAAAATGGTTATCCAACAGGCCCATTACTACAGGCAGCCTCGAGAACGGAACTGCTTTCAGACGACATCCAATACAACACAGAAAGAGGTTTTGATAATCAAACCAACTGTTAAATCACAATGCATGATTAAACGTGCTACATGTACTAAACTGACTGCTAACTTTTTACACTGGACACAAAGAGACTTGCTGAGCCGAGGCTGGGAAAGGAACCCCCCCCCCCCCTAATGTGAGAAGGGCATCCTTCCTGAAAAGGAGGTAGAGCAGTATTGTGTGACAGGTTGGGTGGGCACCCCGCACATGCAGTCATGCGACCCCCCCATCTGCGCACCACAAGCAATCGCTCGCCTCATGTCCGCACACGCAGACCGCCACAGCTGGGCGGCAGCTGTGTTTGGGCCCCCTCACTCCCCCCTGCAGAATCACTGCAGATGAAAGCCCAGCTTAACCACAGCGCGCCCTGGCAGATTAAACAGCGGGCCCGCAGGAGTGCGGGAAGGCCTGTGCGGGCTGATCGCGGAGGAGTGGAAACACGTAAAACAAACTCCGAGCTCCGGCGTAGTGCCGTAGTCTTCCGATCACGGTCACCTCTCCCCCATCCAGGAAATGGGAAAACAAACAGCCGAAATCCACCGTAGGCTGTTTGTTTCAACAGTGTCTCTCCAGATACAAACAGACGGAGACTGATACTTATTCAAATGATTTAGGGAATTTACGGCATTTGTGTACATAAAGGATATTTAATTAGAGCTTACACAAGTCAAGACAAGCTGGATTTATTATCATACCACCCATATATGGTTCCGAAGTAACCTGAAAGTTTTTCATGGCAATCCCTGTATTCGCAAACATTTATTTATCTCCAATCATGTGGTTAATTCCCCCCAGCATGGTCATATAATATTTGTGTAAAGCAGGTCACCAGGGCCAGAGGACATTATGTTTTTGGAAGAATAACTAAAATCTTTTGCCAGTATTGCTTTTGCCCCGGAGCCTGGTTAATGTTATCCGATTAAAGTCGGCACTCTGTTATGCCCGGCTAACCAGGTGATATTATAGACAGGCCCAGCCGAAAATCAATCACCCTTGACCTGAAGTTCGAGGTGACTGATTGGTCTGCAGAGGCAGGATAAGCCACGAGGTGACACTGTGCATGGTCACCCGCGCGGGGCGGTGAATAAGTGGCTAGATCCACACCCTGAACATGCTGACGTGTTTGACCGAGGGCCGTGGTACCCAAGCCCTGGGGCGGAGGGGTTTCGCCCCTGCGATGTTTATCAGGCCCAGGCTTCCCCCACATTAGGTGCGTATCCCAGGGCCGCTGTCTGTTAGCTATTGGAATTGCATTAGGGGGCCATTGTTTGCCTTCATTCCTAGAGGCCCTGGGCTACTTCTGAGGGCCTCATTTGACTCATTGTGTGACTCTGCCGCCAGGTTACAAATTAGCCAAATGTGAGCTGCCTAGAAAACCTGTGCAAATACGGAAAAGGATATATAAAAAAACCAGCAATCACGCTGGTGTCTTTATTTGTGGCAGTAGCCTTTGATTATAGGCTAGTCGCTACACAACCTGGCCACACATCACACGGAATCAAAGCATTATGTATTTTTTTTCCACAAGTAAATCCATACTTTGCGGGTATGGAGCGTGCACTGGTGTTAACCAGAGCTAAGTGACTGCAATGTGTGCAGAAATCAAACAGGGTTCGACTCCTCATTTTAGTACCGGCTAATCCTCAGGCATCCGGCCTCAACGTTTCCACAGCCACTAAAGTTGGGCCCTATCCTTCAGGAACGATACAGAGCAGAGCAGGGAACGACTGCACTCCCGACAGCGCGGGTGGGTGGAGCCGAGGGGGGGGGGGGGGGGTTAAGCCATACCGCGGGCGGGGGGTATAGAGGTTTGGCGCGAGCCAAGGTCTCATTCCTTTTTTTGTATA
>JAODKM010000099.1:21460160-21475242 GCA_026780845.1 Petrocephalus sullivani | reverse complement strand
AACCCCCTTCCCCCTTCCCGGCCAGCTCATCCCCCCCCCCCCCCTCTCCCCCAACCCCCGCCCGCTGCCTCCCCCCATCCCCCTCCCCCCCCCCCCCCCTCCCCCCCCGCATGTGCCTGGTTACCAATAATCAATACAAGTCTTTGCATTTGTGGGGTTTAGGATCATTAGTCATAGTATTTCTGCCTGTTGAATCTCAATGAGTCTCACTGGATTTTTGTGTTGTTTCTATTTATTAAAGGCAAAACTTTAGTGTAAATGGGCCTCATTTCAGTGTGACCTCTCTTTAGTAAAGCCGAAATATTTAAACCTTCTTGTTCTCTGCCTGTGTCATTCCCTGTGACAGTCTTAATAACCTGGTTAAAGAATATTATTTTCCTTAAAGAAGGTTCCGGTGATCGCAGGATGCAGTGTCTGCATATGCACTTGACAGCATAATGATAAATAACCGCTCACTCTGAGCAGGAAGGACACTTTTCATGGGTGGGAGCGTCATCACTTCCCCATCACCTCTGTCGTGATGTCTGCTCTCGCTGGGTATGTCTGTTAAACAAAGATTGGATAAAATAATAAATATATGGCTGTATAGTAGTAAATTTTACAGATGGGCTTGACTACATATTCAATGAGGTTACAAGTGGGGTGTAGGAACTGGGGGGTAGGGGGGAACTGTACCCCTCAATATTTAACTTGGCTTCATTTCTTCCCCTTTGCATTTTATTTATGTCCCCCCAATATCAAACTACACTATTGGCTACAACAGTACTATGAAACAATTTTTCTAAAATTGGACACATCTGGACACCCCCATGCTAGGACTATAATCAGCTCTGGGAGAATGAAGGGTGGCACCTAATAAAAACAGTATACATAAAAGTAAAGGCCAACAAGCCCGGCACTCACAGACTGGTGTGGGAGTAATGACAGGCGGGGGGCAATGGGATGAGGTCCCATTCTGTAAGATACTGGCTAGATCTTCTTGCCCTGCCTCGCAAAGGCATTCCAGGAATGCTGGGAATGCGCACTTTCCACGAGTTTCCAAGTCTACCAGTAATTTCCGGGCCTGCTCCCGACGAGTACCTGCACTCTGAGAACACATCAAGGATAAATCAGACACAAGCTACTTAGATAAAACAAAGCCAGAATCAGTTAAATTAATGTCTGAAAAGATTTTACATTTAGATAATAAACAGTGGCATATTCCTGCTTTTATACCCAGAGGTGTAAAGTAATGAAGGTGGCCTACAAATATACTGCCTGGCATAAGCAGTATCTCAACATTTTTTTCCATCTAGATTTGCATTAATTTCTCACCAAGACCTTGTATTGAATGATAGGTGAGTTGAACCACTCGGTAAAGGGTTCTTCAGCGTGAAAATGAATCCTCATGCTCTCTGAACCACTTTTTCAGCCTGTTGAATCTAGACATTCTCATCCTGAAATATGCCCATGCCATTAGGGAAGAAAAACATTAATTGATGGGATAACCTGGCTATTCAGTAGATTCCAGTACTCACTCAGCTGACTTCACTTTATTGCTGCATAACATTGCCGAGCTGCAATAATGATCCAATCATTGGGACTTAAGTATTTGCTGATTTAAATTCAAATGACGACCTTTTTTGGCTAGGCAGTGTACTTATAGTTACTGTACGTAAGTACGTTTTTCGGATTTGTACTTGAGTATGTTAAGTTGTTACAAGTTGTTACAACTTTCACTTCGCAACATTCCTGAGCCCATGTAACTACTCCGATACACTGTACGCATGGATACACTGTACACGACACCATCGTCGCTCAGCCAGCTCTAACCTAAACATGCAGCACAATAATTCTGGGTGAAATATCAATCACCACAAGACAGCCACCTACACCTACAGCCTATTTTCTGAATAAAAGGGATCTCTTGCCTTAGCTGTGATGCACTGAAACATACAAACTTTATCTTGAGTGAATTCAAAGGAATAGGTTGCTTTTCAATAGATTTGAATGCGTAGTACTTTTTACTTTCGATACATATTTTGAAAACCATTTTTTCTTTACTTTTACTTGACTCGACTAACATTTTGGAGGGACATATGCACTTCTACTTTGCTAGGTAAATTGATGCAGTTTTACCCATCATCGTTCATACCTGTATTTCTTCTATCATGTCCTGCGTGAAGACCCCCCTTGCCAAGAGTCCGTCATAGAGTTTGGAAGGCTCCAGTTCTTTTACAAGACAGGACCTTTTAATATGGAGCCGTTTTCTTTGTTCGGCGTCCATTCTCGAAGAGACCTGAGGAATACCCGTTTATGAGACAGCAAATGGACAAGCCAATATAACACAGCGATTTATGGCCGTAACTTAAAGACATTCGTAACGTTATTCATATTAAACATTTAAATACATTCAAATGTATATTATTAAAAAGCTAATTTTATCTGCGGACCTACGCACCACTTTACATATGATATAACTAATGGAAAAACTCTCTTGTTAGTTTCTGTCTTAAAACAACAACAATAAAAAATAAAACTTACCACTAATAAAATTCGTATGTTAAGGAAATACGAATCCAATATATCGATTTCGAAGTTTACTGTGTAAACGTTGTTTCCCCCTAAATGAAACGGATATGTACCATTTCATCTCACTTCCTTGTTTTCATTTTGATGACCATAGAAATTTATCAAAGCCAGATAGGTATATGATAGGAATTCAAAATGGCGGCAACTGCACCCATAAATCCTGGCAACAAAATTCAGTGTTAAAAACAGCAATACAGCAACTTGCCATATTTTTGCCGTGCGTTTTTTATAGACATCCATTGGTGTCACACTATAGTACCGCAGGGCAATGCAAGGTGGTCAGCTCCGAATTTATACAAATACTGAGAGCTGCTGCTGACTTCTAAGTTCTCAGTGAGAGAAAGACAGCATATGCATTTTCAGGACCGCAGCCTGCTAAGGAGGTAAAGCATATATGAGTTTGTTTGTGGTATACTTCAAAGTGTACTTTAATAAATTATAAATGTGGGCTAGAAGTATATAACGTTAGTACCTATAAGTTCACATATAATATATAGTTCACAGTGTACCTGCAGTACAAAGTTAAAGTTACATAAACTAATTAAATACTTAAAGTTTACACGCCGTACTCTTAAAGTTTATTTAAAAGTATACTTTTATAAACTAAAAAGGGGGGCAACTTAGCCCCAAGAAGTATTGAAATAGTACACTTACAAGTACACTACTAGTACTTTGATATCAGTATACGTAGTACATAAAATATACTTGGGAAAAATACTTGAATGGTACTTTAATTTAATGAGCTTTAAGTATACTGACCCTGTACTACTAGGTTACTAACTGTGGTCTTACTCTAAATGTTCACATCACTTGAATATTTGAGCAACCGTATGTTCTTAATACATTTCGAAGTGCACCAGTTTTATTGCTATTGGATCTATTGTCCAAGTTAATTAACCAGCTAGCTATCTTATCTTTGCTCCTGCCCAACTGAAACAACTGTCTTTTCTCTACCAATCTGAGCCAAGAGGACATTCTACTGAAACACATCACACTATATTTCTACACAGACTCGATGGACTGGCATTGTAAAGGATCGCTGCGTTCTGCGCTGTATCATCACTAATGACGCTAATATTTAAATGACAGCTGCTCCTTTAAATACTATGAAAAAACATCCTATTATATTGTTGGTTGAAGCTGGACTGCGACATATTTCAAGCAGGTTATTCTCGGTCGCTATGTATTTCCCTTCTATTTCATGTACCATTTCTAGAGCGAACACACTCCGTGGGTCTTACGTAAGCATATGACGCTGCCATCCTGGATGTAGCAAGTCTCTGGCCCTTAGATCGTTGTGGTTAGGAATGCATTAATCATAATGGTTATTATGGGCCTATTCATTTCAATGAAAAGGCCCATATTGTTCTCCAAGTCCTAACCGACATTTTTCCGAATTTGCGCTTCGCCGTTGAAATGAACGGAGCCTGTTTCGCTGCCCAGTCGTAGGGCTGACCTAGCAGGTGTTATGCCTAAAACGGCATCCCCGCCGTGGAATGCCTCCCTGTCTCGGGAGCGCGTACCACTTAAAACAGCGATATGGAAGCTTTTTTGTAACGCGTGAAAACGATCCTTTCTGTTTATGTAAATGCATTAAACGTATATAACAGATCATATAGCATTGTGTTTTGTTAAGATAGTGATATACAATATACAAATAAATAAAACAGGTCGGGGATCTGAAAACGGTTTCTTACCTGACACTTACGCTGTCACGCGCATGTTATTATCGATTCTGAAGTTCAAAACAACAGACATAAATTTGGCAAAATTACTTGTTACATTATGAGTGTGTATCAGATGTGCGGTGATACTGTACATCTGCTGCATGGTTGCTCATTGTTCTTAAAACGTCTGGGTGGCGTTTTAGTCTCTGGCAAATAAAAACAGTGCTGCACCACGTAGCTCAGAAGACACTTGTTATATTTTTCGTGTACTTGTTGATGGGAGCCAGAGCCGGCCCAAGGCATAAGCGAACTACTGTAAGCAGCCGCTTGGGGCCCCAATGCCACCAGGGCCCCCCCATGAGTGCTTAAAATGTCAAGATATCTTGATTTAGGTGGTGGTGGGGGCAAATCTAATTCTGCTTAGGGCCCCATAAAGGCTCAGGCCGGCCCTGATGGGAGCTACAGAAATGCAAAATTAAAGAGGATGCCTTTTTTGGCACTACCTGTGAAATCTGGCTATATTGTACCTGTTCTGTTTTTAATATACCACCATACCATTGCACAGCTAAAACAACAGTTGTAGCGCTTCAATAGACAGCAAATTATATAATGTTGTTTGCTGCTAGAAGCACTATGGATCGCTGTGCGGAGTGTAATGAGAGGGGGACCCCTGTAAACCATGCGTACCCTTCGTACTTACAGTTAAACACTTACAACACAATAATTCCATATATAATTGTTCAGCATTATAGAATATATGTCTACTACTAATACATACGAGGGTCGTTCGAAAAGTTTCCTCACTTCTATATTTTCGCTGGAAACGGTGAAGGCAGGAGTAGTAATTAACTGGTTGTGTCTGATCGGGTCATGTCACTAGTTCCGTCAGGCAAGCCGGCTGCCCTTGCAGGTTAGCATAAGAGTTGTCACCCTGTGGTGAAGATGGCTGTGAAACTTATAAATTGCACCAAATAGGAACAGCTTTCTGTCATATGCTTTTTGTCGGCAGAAGGCACAAATTAATCTCCGCATGTGTGCTCTGAATGGGGATAAGGTATTCTCTCGTAGAGTGGTCTATGAGTGGATCGATTGACATGTCCGAGAATGGCCGTGCTGTTGTAAGCTGGTATGACGCTGGGGAAATTGTATTATTGTATCGCAAAAGAAGGTGACTATGTAGAAAAGTGATGCAATTTGTTTTGAAATAGTTTTTAAAAAGTGCGGAAACTTTTTGAACGTCCCTCGTATATTTAAAGAATATCGATCGACACTGTGCTTTACCGCAACACCTGCTGCACAAATCTGGCCACACAATATGGTGAGTCCTACCCATCCACCCTATAATGCACTGCCATGTGACGTCACGTTCCCGAGCTCTTATGGCGCTGCTGAAAAAAGTCGGGATACGGGGCCAGAGTCAACCCACTGCAAGACAAAACTCAAGATTAAGACTTTCTAAGTCCTACACAGGGAGAGAAATGGTTGATACACATAAACTGTGCATCTCTGTAGCAGCCTTCACCCATGGAAATGCATCTCTGTGAGTTACCTGATGATGGCAAACAACATGGAGCTGAAGTTCTTGCGGCACTGGAGTGCAATTTTTTTTTTTTTATATTATACTTTATTGATCCCCTTGGGGAAAGCCCGTGAGGGGCTGCCACTTGTGCGGCGCCCAGGGAGCTGGGGTTTAAGGGCCTTGCTCAAGGGCCCACAGACAGCCAGAGGCTGGGCTTGAACCGGCGACCTTCCGATTACAAGCACAGAGCTTAACCTGCTGAGCCACACTCTGCCCCCAAGTTCATTTTAATGAACTTCCTGATGATCTTCATCCTCTTAAACTGGTTAGGTTCATGCAGAATCTCTGAGGCCACCCAGAAGGTCTTGTGGTTAATCAGCTCCTCAAATCTCATGAGGTTCTCCAAGCCTGTTTTGGATTTGAGCTTAAACAGGTTGTTGATGTACTCGGTGGGCTCAATGTTAGGGAACAGCTCAGAGTTCCTCCTGGTCGGCTGTGCGGCCACATCTGCTGCACTGAACTGAAGCAGGGAGCTGCGGCTCTCCCTGAGGAGGTCCTGTGCATCTTCTTCTGAACACAACATCTCCAGTTTCATGTTGTTCTTTAAGTAATACCTGAATGGGTAACATATGCCAGTGAGGAACCAACACATACCATTAACAGTTTGCGTTAGTGAGGAACATCAAGATTAGCACTGACACGTCTCAATGATAACAAAACTCCTGCTTCCTGACTATCATTTGAACACCAAGGGACTTTGATTATAAGTGATCTTATTAAGCTTTGTCACCGAAAATGTCCAGAATATTGCCATTTCTGAACCAGGTGTGGCCCTCAACCTAAACCAGTAAGATTACCTCCCCACACTCTGCTAATTATTCACCTTCCGGTCATCGGCATCCTGTCCGCTAGCTTGGAGAGCTGGTCGGGCAGCTGCCTCAGCATAAACAGGCCCTCGGGGGTGATGGAATTCACGCACTGCCTGCGCCACCACCTCCTTGGCCGTCTTCTTCTGGCTGACTATAATGTAGGTGCTCTGCTGATGAGTCATGAAAACTCTCAGCAGCTGATCGGGCAGACCTGCGAGAAAAAGTATAACTGATAAAAGTGGTGCATCCACTTAACCAACAGTGAAGTCTGCAAATATGACGACTCTTCATGGTAACAAACCGAAACCAATGCACACTCTGCCGATGTTCAGGCCAAATCTTGAGCAAACGCATGTAACCCTAACCTTAACGAGCGCAAGTGGACACACTGCTCTTACTAGTTGGGTTGTTGAAGTCCGGGATAAGATGGTGGAACTTCAGAAGATCTGGACTGCTGGAGGAGAGCATCCTGCTGATAGGAACAAAGGCAGGGACTGGCTTTGACTGCCTGATGCCGACTATGCGACCATCCTGGGACTGGCCTCTCGAAGTCGCTGTTGGAACGGAGAGGCCTTGGCTCAGGATTGACAGCCTGTACTACCTAGACTAATCAGCATGCTAAACAGCTTTAACTATGAGTTCAGTCAGTCAAAGTAGGAGAAAGCTGAAATCTCCTCATCCAGAGGAATCTGGTTGCTCAGCATGTTCTTCTATTATAAGTAGATTCCCACATACCGTAATTTCCAGACTATAAGCTGCTACTTTTTTCCCACGCTTTGAACCTCGTGTCTTAAACAATGACGCGGCTAATTTATGGATTTTTCCTGGGTTTTTCCCCTGGTTTCACAAGCTTCATGCTGCCAAAATACTGAGCCCCGTAACATTAGTACAATGAAACTGCCGAACGGGTTAAGGTGAACCAATGAAACTCTTCACATTAAATCGAGCGCACTCCCACTGAATCATTCTGATTAAGATAGTCAATTTGTCATGTGTACGCCATCATCATGGCAAAGACACAGAGAAATGCATGTGATGCAACTTTCAAGTTGAAGGCGTTCGATCTGGCTGTTAGAAAAGGAAATAGAGCTGCTGCATGGGAGCTTGGTCTTAATGAGTCGATGATAAGCAGCGTGAGGAACTGACTCAGAGCAAAAAGACAACAAAAGCTTTCAGAGGGAAGAAAAGCAGATGGCCCGAACTGGAAAATGAGCTCAAAGACTGGGTCAACGCACAGAGAGCAGACGGCCAAGGTGTTTCATCCGACTGAAAGCCAAAACAATAGCCACCGCAATGAAGTTTGAGGATTTTAGAGGTGGACCATCGTGGTGTCTCCGATTTATGAGACGAAACGCCTGTCCATCAGGGCACGGACGACTCTGTGTCAGCAGCTCCCTCTCGACTACGAGGAAAAAGTTTCAAACTTCCGCAAATTCACTCGTGCAAAGATAGCGGAGCATTCCATCGGCCCGCACGACATCATAAATATGGATGAGGTTCCTCTGACATTTGACGTGCCTCTCACTCGGACTGTCAACCGGAAAGGCGAATCATGTGTCACGCTGAAAACAACTGGGCATGAAAAAATGCACTTCACCTGTGTTCTGAGCTGCACGGCATCGGGAGAAAAGCTTCCACCGATGGTGATTTTTAAACGCACGACGATGCCAAAAGAAAAACTCCCGAGAGAAATTGTTGTGAAAGTCAACAAGAAAGGATGGATAACGGAAAGCCTAATGAATGAATGGATGACAGAGTGTTACGGCAAGCGACCGGGAGGATTCTTTTACAGGAACAAGGCATTGCTCGTTTTGGACAGCATGAGGGCTCACATAACAGATTCTGTGAAAAAAGCCATCAAGAGGACAAACTCAAGTCCAGCTGTGATTCCTGGGGGCCTAACGAAGTATTTGCAGCCACTCAACATCAGTGTAAATCGTGCATTTAAGGTGGCGCCCCGTGTTCAGTGGGAGGTTTGGATGACAAGTGTGGAGAAATCCTTCACTAAAACGGGCCACATGCGAAGAGCCACTTATGGTCAAATCTGCCAGTGGATCCTGACAGTGTGGAGCACTGTCAAAAAATCAACTATAATCAACGGGTTTCGAGAGGCTTGACTACTGCGTGTTGAAGAGGGCAGCACGAGCTCAGCGGAGAATTTGCCTCCATATGAAAATTATGAGATCGACAATGAAAACGATCCCGAGAAAACATGGGATGAAGCTATTCAGTGCGCAGGAGAAGGAAGACGATGACCAATGACTTTCTTGGTAGGTTACTGTTTTGTTACAAGCCGTGTTACAGGCACTGTCTTTCGTTAAAGCCTGTGTAAAGTTAATTTGTTTCAATGTAGGCACCTGCGGCTTATAGACGTGCGGCGTATTTATGTTCAAAATAAATCATTTTTTAAATTCAGTGGGTGCGGCTTATATTTAGGTGCGCTTAATAGTCCAGAAATTACGGTACTCATACGTAACTCATACGTAACTCATACGTAACTCATACGTAAACCACAGTCGGCCTGCAGTACCTGATCACCACGCTTCAGAGGCCCTGCTGCCAGCCCGGAGCTGATGCTGGACACCTGCGAGCACATCCTGCGTGCGACGTCCCTCCAACGCAAACCTCTCACCATCCGGTGAGACCAGTGAGTCCTAATTAATGACTCTGCTACAGCATAGGTGAGCATAGGTGAGCATAGGCGAGCATAGGCGAGCATAGGCTTGCAGATTCTCACGCTTCACGCTTGCAGATTCTCAAGATCTTCTTGGCCTTCTATTTGCATTTGGCTGTTTATGAAAATTGGGGTTTTGTTTGAGTATAAGTTGTGGTGGATTAGAAGTATGACACAAAATTGTGTATTCCTGATTGGTCTATCCTTTTATTTGTCAGAGTCAACTAGGAACGGCCCAAGAACGTCAGTGAGATGAAGCCTATCGGGCGTGGGGCCTTCATCGCCAATACCCACCCCAGGGGCTAAAGGGTGAAACACGGGGACACCCAGGACCCCAACCTGTAAAGCCAAAAGTGAGATTCCCATCCTCTACTTCAGCCTCTCAATCACTACACCACCTAGGTAGCAATATTAGGGTAGCTTATATAGTCTAATACATTCTTAATGAGGATAAGTGTGAATCTCCTTTCTTCCTTAGTATTTTCTGTCCCCATACTCTGTGTTCTGCACTAGCTGTAAGCTTACCAGCACACATTCATTCATAGGTTTGAGTTTAACCCAGAAGCGTGATACAGAGAATTCAGAATCAGTCTGAATCTTCCCTGTCTTCCCATGTTGCTGTCTTGTCACTGAAGATGCCCTGTCTCCATCTCAATGCGTTGTTGTGTCACAGGTGCACAAGCCCCTGATCATGGCAGAGCTGCCCCTAGGAAAGATCCCAGACTGGCTGCTGTTCAGGAAGCCCTCAGTGAAGTCGTCTCTGCTGCCGTACTCCATTCTGACCCAAGGTAGGAACACAAGCCCTCATTTGGAAGGGGATTGTGCCGTTACATCCCTGCAGTCACTCTTTTGCAAAATGGTCTCGCACGTCAAGTGTAACACCGACAGCATGTGAAGCACCTTTCAGCTGTGTTTGCTTGTGGGCTCCAGGATTGTCTGCAAAATGAGCTGAAATATATTCTATCTAAATATGATCTATACTCCAGGGGTCTAAGAGCATGCAAGATTTGCAAATGGTGTTTGGTATATGTTGCCAAACATTAATAGTCCAGTTGTGATTCTAAACTAGACAGACAACACTAACTCTCTTTTGCAATGAAGTTTCCGCTCAAATCCTACAGTAAGGACCTTGAGTCTGCAGAGGTCTGTGTTTTGTTCACTGAGCCAGTCTATTTGTAGGAGTAACCAGGCTTCTTTTACATCAGTCGCATGCTGATGCCAGTGGTCTTTCAGTGTAGCGGGAGTGAGAGTGAAGGCTGCCACAAGATGGCAGTGTTCTGTAAAATATGCTAACTGCTGCATTAAGTACAGTAAGCACATGTTGGTGCCAGTGGTCTTTCAATAAAGAGGGAGTGAGTGCAAAGGTAGACACTAGGTGGCAGTAATGTGTCAAATACGCTAACTGCAGCAGCGTCTGAAGAAGAAGAAGGTTTATGAGCTGGAAGTCAGTCTTATCAAGGATATTAGTCGTGCACTGAAATTTGTATCAGTGTCATAGTTTGACTTATAGTTTGTGTGTTTTTCTTAACAGGAGCCTTAATTGTGAGCGGGAGCAGCATGCTCTGGAGTTAGCCAGGGAGATAGCAGAGGATGGTGAAGATAATGGTTTCCCATAATCCCCTGGGGCCACAGCAGCTTCTGCAATTCTATTTCTGATTTTTTTTTTTCATTCACATCATCTTCAAACTTTAATAAAATATAAAATGGTTAGTGTGACTTTTTGTGTCCAAAGGATTAGAATTATGGTAATTACCACACTATCAACATGACACTAATGTCATATTTCCATAATACCGGGCCAGAAATAAAAGGCATGGGGTCTCCTGGACCACACCCTCCTTTTGGATGATGTTAATTGCTCAATGGCCCAGTTCGATTAGAGTTGACGATTAGAGTTTATTGTAACATATTTTCACTCCAGATATGTTGACATGTGTGGAGTAATACAGTTTGTGTAACACAAAAAATATTCTAGGGAGTACCTCCCAAGAGCAAGAAATGTTTTTAGCTACTTATATGATCGAACATTAGATCCGGGTTGAGTTTCCCAAAAGCTCCTGTTAGCAACTAACATAGCTGAATTTCTGTTGCATGAATTTAACTATGCAAGTTGCTAACATACTGTAGTTAGCAACTATGCTTTTGAGAAACGCACCCCCGGTCAGTACTACTAGGTACTACTATTCTTTCCGGTGCTGCCTATCAGTCCGGTACTTTAACGGTATTGTTATCGGTACATTGTGTAGGATAAATCAAATTAACAACATAATTAACGTTCATTTAACAAATCACTATTATTATAAAAAAATGCATTATTATTTAACAAATTTACTTTAAATGTGAAATGCAAAATAAAATTACACAAAAATACAGCAATGCTTTAAACATTTCTAATAAGGGAAATGTAAAACAAACATAAATTACTTTAATGCCTTTATTTACACGCAAAACACCTGTTGCAACTTTGGCAACGCGCTCAGTCCGCATTGATTCTAGTGAAGTGCAGCCGCACTCCGGATCTCTTACCTCTCCGCCGTCATCACTAGTTGCGGCTCGGCCGTCCCCGCCCAATCTGCGTGCGCATGCGCATTTTTTACGGTACTGCAGATCCGTATAGCAATGCGTTGAGATCTCTGTGAATGCAGGAACAAACTTTTCATGCAATACCGCCGATACAGTAAGCTGACAGATACTCCTCTCCCATGGGAGTTATATTACTAAAATCATTATAATAAAATAAAAACGTTCACAATCGTTTTTGTTAGTTTTAATTCTTTCTAATGACTTCTCAGTCCACAATGAGTTCGTGTGCATTTATTTAAATGTTTTACAATATCACATAAAATAAAAAGCTGCGCATCTGCCTTCAAGCAGGCTGTACTTGTCATATATTTCAATGTCTCCTAATGGATATTAAGAATCATGTGATTGTGTACGTCTGCTTTTATTGTCTGTCATTCTTACAATGTATTCAATTTTAAATTTGTGCCCATACTCTCGCCGATCGGGCAGGGTCCAGCGGATGTTACCCTGCCAAACGCAGAACAGAGCTTTGCGCATGCGCCCGCAGATCGGGCAGCGACGCCAGCGTCCGTATGAGCGTGTGAGAGTTTCCCCATGCGTCGCGCACACGAGAGAGTGCTCTAGGTTAACGTTTTAATAAAAAATGGAGCTGGTCAGATAAACAGAGAGATTATGTTTTTATACAAAAAAAAAATTCTGATTTATTAATTTCTCCAGTACCGAAAGCAATACCGTTAACGTCAGAGCTTATCGATACTCCTGTCTTTGAAAATTTAGCCCCTGGGCCCGTTTAGTACCGGTTTTCGGTACCCATCCCTAGTTGTCAGTGTTCGAAAACCACTGACATGGAATCTGCTGTTTATCGACTGGCATGGATTTAATCAGCACCTTCAAACAATGTCAGGCTTCATTAGATCTGACTAGTTAGCTTAAAGTTGCAACAAACCTCAAACTGCAGTGTTGGAACACAATTCTACTGTTTGCCTTTGAGAATTAATTGCGAGATTAATAAATACTTTGGGGATGAGAAATAAGCTTGGTTGTCTTTTCAGACAACAGAGTGGAGAATTATTCCTCAAGGACGCTTAACAACAATAATTTATACCTATTAAATTTGTGTGCTTATTTTAGTCATTTTAGTCAAGAAAAGACTGCCATCATTTTGCTTACTATAGGACAGTTGTCTCTGAGACAGGAATAGTAAGGAACACCCTAAAACAGTATGCACAGCGTGCTGGCAGTGGTTAGTTAATAAGTAACGTGTCTGAAACACCTCCTGCTACACTGTGCGGATCAGGAGATTTGCTGCCAGTGTCTCTGAGTTGCCATTCCTCTCTGTCCTCATTGGACCCCTCAGTAAAATCAACGAGCTGATTTTTAATCAAGGACTCCTGAAAATGTCATCGTTATACCCCTTTGTAAATGTGCTACAGACTACAGAGGAGCAGCAGTGAAGACTTCTGGAGAAAAAGAGGAAATTATAGTGGGATTTAGACTATATTTGACACCCCCCAGAAGGACAATGGAGCTACAGTAATGGTTCCTTGTGTTATACAGTAGGATGCAGATTACATTATATTGGCAGGAATTGCATTGTGACCCTGTCAGTAACACTGTAGGCTCACATCTCCGGGGTGGTGGGCTTGATTCCCACCCTGACTCCTCCAGCAGTCCCAAAAAAGTGAACTAAGCTGAACTGGTGTCTCTAAATTGCCCACAGTAGTGAGGGCGCCCTGCAATGATTTGCTGTCCCATCCAGGCTGCCCCCTGCCTTGTACCCTGGGATAGCTGGGGTAGGATACAGCCTCACCTCTACCCTGTACTGGATAGATACATGTCATGGAAGTTAGATGAATAAAAAAAAAGCCTTGTAGACTCCACCAAAGAGCATCCAATGTGTAGAAAGTAAACTGATGTCATGAGTTCAAAGGTAAAAACTCCAAATTTAATGTTATTAAAGTGTTATTTAAATTACATATATTTTATTTAGGTCTTCTTAATTAATTAAATTAATTACTGCCCCTCCCTGTCCTGAAATCAAACCCTGGTCTTAGTAACAGCTGCATCAGCTACATCAGTAGAAAGTTTTGTACAGCATATCACTATCTCGATTACAGATCAGAATTCAAAGTGTGATGATTATTGAGCATGAATCGCTATTGCAGCATCGTAATGTCGAAATATCTTTAATCAATCCACCGTAAATCAAACAGTATCAGTGCAATATATGTGGAAACAAGCCAGAAAATTTTCAGTGACAATACTTATTAATGACTTTAAGGATAATAATAAGCAGAACTGGTGACAGAGACCCAGTCCAGTTTTATTGTATAGTCCCTAAATGAGGCTGTTATTGATGTTGTAATTAAGTCAGTACAGTACACATCTTGATAGAGAACTTCCACAAGAAAGAGGCCTTCCACAGATGCATGCAAGCATCATCTTCAGTCTCGCCAATATTCAACCCACAATGAGGCTTCAGTTCCGTTTGTGTTGGATTAAAACCTGCAAATGAAGTTGGTTTCGATGGGAAGTGAGCTAAACGTGATTCTCTTGAGAATAATACAAACCTGGAAGCAAGACTTCATCTGAAACTGCTGTTCATACTCAATACGTGAGAGCATTTGTGGATCTATGCTCTTATGGTAGTTTTTGTTAAGTACTTTGCTTTGCGTAAAATCCCTCTGCACTGCCTAACATGTAAAGACACACCTTTCTAAATGACATTCGAATATAATGTGGCCTCTGTGCTTAACATTGGCACTCTCCTCTACCCCGATTGTCACTATGCCTGACTTTGACATCCCCTTTAAAGTGCACATGGATGCCTCTATAGCTTTTACTTAGGTAACGTGTGGTTGTAGCTACCGTGCTTCGTAATGCTGTGAGACATGCCAGCCATGGACCCCGAAGGAGGGCTGCACCTTTTGGTGGGTTGGGAGTGAAATTTTCCTAATGCTTAGGGTTTTTGCCCTCCTTCCTAGGCTGGATGGACATGCTTATGCCTAGGACCCATAGGTGGCATAGACCTAACGGGGATTAGAACATCTTGAAATAGACCAATAGAGGTGGCAAATCATGTTTGTTGTATGTTTGAAGCCTGGTTTGCAGATGTTTGGTAACCAATCAGGACTTAGAAGTCCATATAGGGGAACTCGCATTATAGTATATTAATCTGCTGATTTCTGGGCACGGGGTGCATTGTACCCGAGTGTCGCTGGAATGCTATGCTGGATTGTTGAATAAAAGAAGAAAACTT
>JAODKM010000099.1:21437333-21455691 GCA_026780845.1 Petrocephalus sullivani | reverse complement strand
ACTTTTAACGTCATCCTTAGCCTCCAATGCAATCTTCCTTTCGACATTCCTTTTAGCTCGTCTAATATCATTTTTTATCCATCAGGACTATGAATGTTCTCCGAGTCATCCCTCCCATGGTCAAAAGACATGTAGTTAGGCTAACTGGCATCTTCAATTGGCTAGAGGTGTGAATCTGTGCATATTTGTGTCCTGTGATGGACTGGCATCCCATCCTACACTGATCGGTATAGGTTCCAGGGCCCCCTGTGACCCTGAACAGGATAAGTGGTTATAAGATGGTTGTTGAATGGATGGAACATTAATTATAAAAGGGAATGTTCACGTGTATTATAGTTCCCTGGTCAGCTGCCCAAAATACCAACTAACACCAGTAGCGAGTTTGCAGTAAAATAGCACCCCATGTAGTAAATGCTGGCCAGTGGCATTATAATTTGTCACATACAGCAATGGGAGACGACTTACGTTATATGTCAGGTTCGACTGGATGTCAACTTCGAAGTTCAAAGACTTGAATCTCTTTTCAAGGTTATTACAATCTTTTGTGGATCCGATGCGGCTTTTCAGGCCTGACTCATCTAAAAACTCCTCGTTGTTTATGATCAAACAGAGTCCACATGAGCTGGCATCCATCTTGTATTTCTGAAGGTGGGGGAAAATAACACTGACTTTAGAGCAAGAATTAGACCTCAGCTATACTAGCATCTCACTCATCTGTCTTACAATGTAACTAAATAACAGAGGATTAAACATCTTTGAGTGTCTGAACATATCTGCACATGTCATATTATTAGAATTAATGATCCTAGTGTGGCACTGGGATGCAGGCCAGCAGGATCACAATATCAAACCTCAGGGTGCATGCTGAGTAAGATTTGGACAAGTAGTAGATGAATAATCAGTAACCAAAATGTATTTCAACAAATCTATCAAAGCTGATATAGGTTTGTAGGTTTAAAGATTATGCAATTACCTGAAGTAGGTCCTGTTCAATATTGATAGGTTTGGGGTCTTCAGAATATGAAACAAATTATATTGTTAGTTATTCAGTTTTTAGTAACAATTACTTAAAACAGATATTTAAACCTCTGTGACACATCCATCCACACATCCATCCATCCATCCATCCATCCACCCACCCATCCATCCATCCATCTACCCATCCATCCAGCCGTGCAACACAGGGAATAACCAAGAATGGGGCACCAACCCATTGCAGGGCACTCACACCATTTGAACACACATTATTATTATTAGTTTGTCATATCCAGTTAGAATCCAGTTGAGTGCAGTGGCAATTTGCAAGTACTTTCCTCAAAGAACTCTCCTCTAGCTCAAAAAAGTCATGTTAATCGAAGAGCAAATTTGTGACGATACTGCCAATTACCAATTAATTACTGCCAATTATGTCAGGCTTCATCACCATATGCTACAGTATTCAGTGCTCATATAATCCAGAGAGGGGAAGAGTTCATATTTTTAGGGGATCCAGTCTTAGACTAGAGGGGTCAGACTGTTCAGCAGCAGAACTCACTGTTCTGGCTTTGAGACTGCAGAACCTCATATCAGACTGCAGTGGGGCAACGAGGTTGCAAGTCGGGGTGGGATGAGTCATGCCAGTGACCCTCTGGATGCAGTGATCATTTTAGATGTCCGCACAGAAGGTGCAGTTATCCTAGAAATCTTCTCTGCTGTTTTAATGACCTATGGATGGGCTGTGATGCAGTGTGGAAGGACACTCTCAATGGTACCTCTATAAAAGATGGACAGAATGAGAGGTGGCAGTCTCATCGGTTACAAGTATCACTGACAGTAAGTTTGCTGCTGGGCGTTCTTCATCGGGGAGGATACAGGCTGGTTCCAGGAGACATTGTCAGCAAGGTGCCCACACAGAAATGTAATGCTCTGGTCGCTGCTGACAGCAGAAGCACTCATGTATAGATCAGTGTTTCCTAACCCAATCCTTGGCAAGGGTGCAAAAATGTGGACAGTCTAGGGGTGTCCAAAGACTGGGCTGGGAAACACTGGTATAGAGGGTTATGCTCCTCCTAGGTTCTTCTGAAGTAATTTCCTTCATCTTGTTGATGCTGAGCAACAGATTGTGGACCTCACACCACTCTACCAGCACTGTCTCCTCCTGTCTGTATGCTGACTCATCACCACCACTCATGAGGCCTATCATGGTGTGAAGAGGACGGAGCTAACACAGCAATTACCATACGAAGCATTGATAGAATACTGAAACTGAAACACTCAAAATGCCTAAACGTTTATGCCTATAGGCTATTAGTAACATTTCACATAATACTAAAAGATTGTAACCGTAATTTGCAATGCTACCAGTCCGGTTTTAATTCTGACAACTGGTACAGGAAAAAGAAGGAATAAGTACAATGAACAAGAATCCCATACAAACCATTAAACGAGGCTTAGTAACTGTCATATCCTAACAAAACTACATTTTAAATACAATTTTTGGGTTTTTAGGTTACGTTTTTGCTTTTTATGTACAAATATATTCTGTTATTATTTGCCCATTTTGAAAGTTACACAACTTTAATAAACTTTTAATAAAATTATAAGCTACTTTGTTTTTCTTTCACAGTAGGCCTATAGGCTAAGAAAAAGAAAATCGCATTGAATAACGTCTGTGATCATAATTCGTAAAAGCCTACATTACACACAATAATTGGATTCGGTTTCTGATTCGGCAAAACCCCATAAATTAGGAATCGAGGCATCCCTAGTTAACACTGAGCTGAACGACTCAGTCCATAATCAGTAATTTGTTTACAACACAAGACTTTGTGGTTTGGTAATACATTAAGTAAAAGCTGGTTCTTGATTACTTAAGAGCATAATAGCATATTATATGCCCCTCCAAGTAGTTACCAAAAATGTATATCTTAAACCTATTTGGGAAATGACTCTAAAAACAAAAGTCTAACAACCACTGAAAATATACTTAATAACTGGAAAGATCCTCATTGTAGGTATTAGCCTTCAATAAAATAAAATATATACAGCAAATTACAATATTTATATCCTCTGGGCCATCTAGCAATTCAAAAATAAAGTAACCAAGTTCCAATGTTTCACATATTTTACCTGTATTCCATCAGTCATCAGAATATCACGATCATATATATATATATATATATATATATATACTAAACACGTTTGACATCAACAAGGAATTTACATTACATTAGGACGGGATTA
The DNA here is from genome assembly GCA_026780845.1 of Petrocephalus sullivani. Taxonomy (NCBI): domain Eukaryota; kingdom Metazoa; phylum Chordata; class Actinopteri; order Osteoglossiformes; family Mormyridae; genus Petrocephalus; species Petrocephalus sullivani. Next base: position 21,452,469 of record JAODKM010000099.1, on the reverse strand, counting down.
AGTTTTACCTGTGGGCGTAATGCCACTGGAGGCCATTTTTATCCTTTTCGAATATTCCACGTCTGTAAATTACAAGCTTACTGAGTAAAATCTCATTCGGTAATAGAAGTCTTATCCGAATTGTCATCACGGTAAGATCATATATGTAAAGGCACGCCCCTTTTGTGCAGCATAAACAGAATTTACCTACTAAAAATAGAGCTTGAATTGGGGTTAGTTTTCCACTCACACATAACTCATGACAACCTACAACGAAGAATAACTCAGCAGACACAGAAATGAAATATCTAAGAAGGACATCACAGAAAGCTACTCGATTTCGGCCGTGTTCGACATTTGGTAAGTTAACTGAATGAGTTCACTTTTAGTTCGTCATTTCTTACTGATCGGTGCATCGCATTGGTAACTGATGCTACACGTCTAACCTGCTCCGAAGACAGGTTATGTCACAGGAATCTCAATGAATGGGAAAGAGTGTGGAGAATGTGTCATGTCTGGGAATATACGTGACTCAGAGGTCTGGCATTTACCATGAAGCAGGGTTTCTTGCTTGTGTAACAGTATGTTTTTCTTTGTTCCTTCGTTCTTTGACTGGTATAAAAAGCATGATTAATGCATGGTATTTTTCATTGCTCCATCATCTTTTGAAATTTAGCCTTAGGAATTTTTGGATATTTAGTAAACTTGAAATGCTTGTAACTCCCATGAATACTGGGGGACTACTACTGTAAAATGTGGCCACGTTATATATAATTATGCATAATTTTATCGTTATGTTATGATCGGGGCTGTGTAGTTATTCTAAAGTTAGGAGAGTTTCTTTAAGATTTTGGGAAGTTGAGATGCTTGAGTACACTTTTCCTGTCTTAAGTTAGGATAGGAACTGATGATTTAGGAACTGATTTAGGAACTGTAGCTATAATGATTTTTTTTCCTAAATTGGGTCCTAACCCTAGTTACCACGGTAACCAAACAATTGAGATAGCATCTGCAAGTTTAGATGGAACAGACAAAATCCAGTTAGAAGTGAGAAATCAATCCACTGGGTGACACTGATCTATTGTGACTTAGTTTGCAATAACAATTTAAATGATTATTTAAATATCGAATGCATATTGAATCTGCAAATGATATCTATATAATATTGAATTGAGAGGTCTTTGCCAATTCCAACCTCTAAATGCAAATTGTGGCAGACTGCTTTAAAGGCCCCACTGATAGTAATGGAAGTTGTTGCTCTTAAATACCAGGTGTCATGTTTTACTACTACAAAAAGGTATTTGCTATTTATCACATTACCAATGAACACTGAATAAATGCTAAAATCTAAATTGTTTGTACAATACATTTCAACAAACCAGTAAACCCATATTTTGTACATTTGTCTCTGTGTTTGTAGTTTAGTTTTGTATTTAATGACTTGGACTTGAACACTAATTACTTGGACTTGGAATTGCTGCAACATTTAGATGGTGGAGTCAGAATTTGGCCTGAACACCATTAAAAGCATGGATCCATCCTGTCTTGTATCAGTGGTGTGGGGGATATTTTCTAGGCACACTTAAGGCCCCTTAGTACCAAATGAGCATCATTTAAGTGCCACACCCTGCCTGAGTACTGTTGCTGACCATGTCCATACCTTTATGAGCACAGTGTACCCAGCCTCGAATGGCTATGTCCAACAGGATAACCATGTCACAAAGCTCATCTCAGACAGGTTTCTTGAACACGACAATGAGTTCACTGTACTGAAATGTACACTGTCACCAGATTTCAATCCAGTAGACTACCTATGGGATATGGTGGAACAGGAGATTCACTTCATGAAAGTGCAGCTGATAAATCTGCAGGAACTGTGTGATGCTCTCATGTCAACAGGGACAAAAATTTTTCAGTAATGTTTCAAGCATTTATCTATGTCACAAAGAATTAAGGCAGTAAACAAAGGGGGGTTGGCACTAGCAAGGTGTTAAGTGTCCAGTATTTGTGTGTGGCCATGTATATATTACATCGACCAAATGTCCCCACAATATAATAAAAACCTGTTATTTTTACATTGTGGGGACATTTTTTTCGGTCCTCACAAGGGAAAACTCAATTTTATTAAAATCTTTGAACGCAATCAAAAAAGAAAAATAGCCAACACTCTTGTGTTTGGCTACTTATGGTTAAGGTCAGAGCCGGGTAAGGCTTAAGGTTGTCATCATAGTTGGCACTGTTGGCCCATTATGCCCATAGTAATCAATAAAGAATCCCCTGATAAATACAGATACCCAGCCTGTGTGTATGCATATATTTGTGCACAAATACAGTGTGTGTGTGTGTGTCCGCGAGCATAAAAAAATAAAAACATGATCCACAAAAACCATAATCTACCCTATTCTTGGTGTGCACACCGCAGTACTGCGACGTGTTTCAGACTTCGGCTATCCTCGGCCACTACGTCTATCCCCTTCCTGCCGCGCATCATTTCTCCAGCGTCGGCACGTCGTGCGCGTGACGTAACCGACGTGACGTCGCCGTAGCTTGGCAGGACCGGAAGCGCGACCGCGAGCGCGATCGCTGCGGCGCAGCTTGGATGTAGCCGTGGGTACGGTGGCCGCGCCGAGAGCCGTAGTGACAGGCGGTGTGCGAATCATAGAAGGCGGTGTTATTTACGGAGCATGGCGCCCTGACTTCGGACTAGCGGCTTCGGCGAAGCGATCGCGGTGCGGGGGTATCTGGCGTTACGTAGCTCTAACGTACCGAGGGCAGATAACATGCTGGCTGTAACATAAGTGGCCAGTTAGTAGGAGAGGGCGATGCAGCGGCCGCCGTGCGGTATTTATTGTGAGGATGGTTTGCTCATTTTGGGTATATCCGACATGAGCAGAGTGTGTTTCGTTTTCATTATAGTTAAAGGTTTGCTGCTTAACATGAGCGCTTTCGAGTGTGCAAGCTCCGGTAGCCCCATTACGACATTATCGCAGTCATAATGAGCTCCTCTGCTAAAATATTAATGTTTAAAGTGTTGTAAGGACTGTTTAGCTTTCTGGGTAACCTCGGATGCGTTTATTAGTATGAAGTGTCGAGATTGATAGTCACGCATAATGAACAAAAAGACGCTGGCAGTGACGACACATTCTCCCGTCGTTTTACATCGACATATTAGCATTTTTCTTATATTGTTGTTAATATATGCAACATTTTACTTGCATGCAGTTTAAGTACAAATATTACGGGCCTTTCCGATCAAATGTTTGCTGCTGTTGTTTATGTAATAGCTATGTGCAATTAATTTGATTGTAATTTTAATGACGTTTAACATAAGTGAAGGTGGAGGTGATTAATACATGTAAAGACTGCTGTGTCGATCAGCACTGAGACAGTGATATAAAACGTCGTGCTTGTTAAAATTAATACGGTATCTGTTTTGCATTTTGAAACTTGCTTTTACAGTGAGAAGATGGACCGAATGAGTTACATATTCACATTACCAGTCATGATGATATTTTGCCTGCTACTTTTGTATTGTACTGTGGAAACTGCGACAGAATTTGACCCGTACAAGATTCTTGGGGTTGCTAGAAGCACCAGCCAAGCTGAAATCAAAAAGGCATACAAGCAGTTAGCTAAAGAATGGTGAGAATCGTTTTCATTGTAAACCTTTATGATGTATTTAGAGTCTGTCCTTGTTGTTCTCTAATAGAGGCACATGGTGGTTCAGTTGATGGCATGGCTGACTTGCACTTCCAAGAGTTGGGGAATTTGCATGTTCTCCCTGTGTCATGAGGGTTTCCACTTGGTACTCCAGTTGCTCCTATAGTCCAAAGACGAGCAGTTAAGCTGATTGCCATCTCTATGGTGGCCATGTATGAGTTTGTGTGGTCCCTGTGATAGACTGGCATTCAGTCCCATTCTAATAATTGTTAAAAGGTTGGAGGTGGCTTTGCAAAATTGCAGATTATTACCCCATGTGTTATCTGTATTTTTATATTCTTCAAATCTCGTATTTGTCAGCTTGTTTATCAGTAGCTTTTAATTACATTTATCATTTTTCCTCTGAAGGCATCCAGACAAGAACAAAAACCCAGAAGCTGAAGATATGTTTATTAAAATTACTAAGTCTTATGAGGTAATAGACTTTCTAATACTCTTCAAGTTAGGCATAGGAAAGCAAAATAATATATACTATAATAAGTTAGGCACTTTTGTGTTCACACTTGAGTGTATCTGTGTATCTTTTAAACTCCCCAGATCTTATCCAACGAGGAGAAAAGAGCAAATTATGACCGATATGGTCAGACAGACGAGAACCCACAATATGGACAACCACAACCAGGTTTCCGCCACTTCCATGACAGTTTCTACTTCGACGAGTCATTCTTCCACTTTCCCTTCAATGGCAAGACCAGCCGAGACTTTGCTGATAACAAATATTTGCTCAACTTCAACCAGTACATGAACGACGTCATGCCGGACAGTTTCAGACGACCCTATCTAATCAAAATCACCTCTGACTGGTGCATTAGCTGCATCCACATTGAGCCCGTCTGGAAGGAAGCAGTGCAGGAGCTGGAGATCCTGGGTATGATGGATACTAGCAATATTTGAAACTTCTCAGATGTGAAATATGTTTACAGGGTCATAGCAATAGGACTCTGTAAATTTGTTTGTGTTAAGTAGATATATACAACTTGAGCTTGTCTGTTTCAGGTGTTGGGATTGGTGTAGTGGATGTTGGTTATGAGCGACGTCTGGCTAATCACCTTGGGGCTCACCGGACACCCTCCATACTTGGAGTAATTAACGGCAAGGTGACCATCTTCCACTATGCTGTGGCACGGGAACATTTGAGGCAGTTCATAGAGGATCTGCTCCCACAGAGATTGGTTGAAAAGGTATGTCAGAGAAATAGCTTGCTGGGGAAAATTTGCTGAACATTACTAATCTGTCGGTTATTTTTGGCTCATATATAGCTTGTAATGCAGTGTCAGTTACTGTTCAAATTGTATTGGTGAGAATTTTGTAGTCTTGGTTTTACGTGTTTGGTTGTGAATCTTTGTTAAGGTCACAGACAGGAATTACGTGGAGTTCTTGAACAACTGGCACGAGTACAACAAGCCACACATGCTCTTGTTTGACCAAGTTCCCGTGGTCCCTCTCTTGTACAAGGTACCCAGCAATCCAGCATTCAGCTTGTAGCTTGGTATGTAATTCTTAGTTGGCGACATTGCTGGTAATGTTCTGACCTTTTGTAGCTGACTGCATTCGCCAATAAAGACCACATCCAGTTTGGGTATGTGGATCAAGGTTTGACTGAGACTGCAGACCTGCTGAGAGAGTTCAACATTAACAGCTACGCCCCCACCATGCTTGCTTTCAAAGAGAACGCAGAAAATCCAGCTGATATTATTCAGGTGGATTTTTTTTTTTTTTCCCATTTTCATATAAATTTGAACTTCTGTTTGTGGTAAAATGTGGTTTTAAATACACACTTGTTGTTTGTTTCTTCTTTACGTTTTATTTTGTTTATTTTAGGCAAAGGGGATGAAGAAGCAGATAATTGATGAGTTCATCTCAAACAACAAGTTCCTCCTCGTCCCACGTCTGGTGAATCAGAAGGTCTTTGATGAACTTTGTCCTGTAAAACAGTTCCATCGGCGTAGAAAGTAAGAGCTTTTTGTTCATCTGTACGTCGTTCGACATAATTTTGTCATCCAAGACAAGTGATTAATTGTCATTGTTGACACGTGTCTTCTGCATTTAACCCATACGTGACATTGTGACATAGCAGTGGGCAGCTAATTCAGCGCCCGGGAAGCAGTATTTGTGGGTAGTACTTTGCTCCGGGTACATCAGCGGCACCATACTGGTCGGAGATTCAAACCAGCTACCTTTCAATTACAAGTGCGCTTCCCTAACCATTAGGCCACCACTGCCCCACAAAATATGTGGAGCAAATTTAAAAATTAATTAATAAAAATTAATTAAAAATTAATCTGATGCTCTTCACATTAAACCGAACATGGTGGAACCTGTTCCTGTGATGATCGCCTACCTTTTGTCTGTGCACTCCTTCTGACAGATACTGCGTCCTACTGATCACTGGAGAGGAAGAAGCCTTTGTCACAGGAAACAAGGCTTTCCTCTCGTTTGCCTCCACAAACACTAAGGAGGTGCTGAGATTCACTTATGTGTACCAGAGGCAGCAGCAGCCATTATGTGATGTTCTGCTAAAGGATAGAGACAACCCTCCACCTCAGGTCAGTGACCGGGACCTGACCAAACAAGATATTTCAGCAATATTTGTTAAACGAAATGTACAAAATTGTAAACATACATATATATTTAAAGGTTTTTCTTATTTCATTGTGGTTGGTCTCCACATTGAAGGACACTCGGGGAGCCATTGGCTTGAAATCTATCCTTTCTGGATAGCAATGAAACCCTGTTGGGTTTGCAGAATATTTCATTACCTTGTTTGGCTACTTTTGCGGAAGCTGTATATTGACCGTGGCATTTGGAGGGCTTTCTGTCTGACTTTCTGTTAATCAAATTTGTGGACACCCTTGGAGCAGGAGCCTGCTTATTATGGGATGCCACGCAAAGCATAGGAAATGTTTGGGCAAAATGTTGGTCTATATCTGTAAATTTACTTGGCATTGACGTTAAAAAATTAAGGAGACGTTTAATACCAAGTTCCCCATTCTGTTTCCTCACCCCTCATTCCAAACTGCTTGATTTTTAATGGTCTCCTTTTGTGCACACACAAACTGACTCGGATTGGGGTTGGGGGGGGTCAGGTGGTTATCCTCGAGCGGCGCAACGCAGCTGGAAAGGTTCTGTATAAGCCTGTGATGGGCGGCTGGAACGGCAGCGAGGAGGACAAGTATCGGCTCCTGGAGCAGCTGGAGATGCTGCAGAAGGACCCCTCCATCCTCAACAACGACGCCATGTTACCTGAGCTCAACAATGAGTTTGCCTCTGTAAGTTCCTTACCCGTCTATGGCTCCGGAGGAGATTTTTCTACTGTGGGGTGTGAGAAGGTGTGGGAAAGTGCCTGGGGTGCTATAATAAGTTTCCAGCGCCCCTGCAGCACGTGGTTTTTATGAAGGTTAATATTTCAGGCTCTACTGGTATTGGTTAACATAGCATTAAGATGACGACTGAGTTGACTCTTTAGCCATGCAGATGGCACTTGTCCAAATAGTATTCTTGTGCGCGTGCGCACACACACGCTTATCAATATTGCAGTATTGCTGTACTGTGGTTATCGTGACAGCCGTACTCTGAAGTGGCTTTGGTTTATTATGGCTTGTTGTTCATGTTTGTGTTTGCGTATTTGTGTGCGTGTATATATTATTGTAAAAAATATAACATAAGTGGATGTTTTTACTGGAGCATTAAAATTGAAGTGTCTCCATGGTATGAATAAAAGGATATGTCCCTGCCCCCTTCTTTCTGGCTTGACAAGCTTGCTGCTTCAGTCTATTTGCATTTTTCAGCCAGCTGAAATCATATTGAACAAATTGTCTGGCACTGACATTGCAGGCCCCCCCCCCCCGGACCCCATCACTGGCCAAGGATTTGTTCAGTATCTGCTAATACGGAACAGTAGTTGCTATAATACCCAAGACATTTCCCAGTTGTAATAATAGCGTCTGGGTTAATTCTGGGTAATTGATGCCACATTCCTGCATGATAGGACTGATGGGTAAAAATGTGGAGAATTTCCAGGCCAGAAGGAAATTATTTTTCTTGACCTGTATACATTTTATTTCTGACATGAGGGAAATGTGACCTAAGATAGCTCACATGATATTGTTCCTGTAATATTTTTAAAAATGTAATTTTGGGATGTTTTTTTTAAGGTATTGGGACTTTTTAATGCTATTGCGGCTAACATTGTGCCTTCTAATTCCAGATGTTTCTAATACAGTGGATTTATACAGCTTATGACTACCTCTCGCAGATTGGTGATGATCTCCTTCACAATAATTGGTACGATTTTTTGTGCAATTTAGGAAGGTCTATTTATTCATAATTTATTCTACTCGTTTGGATCTATGGAAAAATGAATGTTTTGTAACTATGTCCCCTTTCCGTCCTGATTATCGTAACCAGAATGTCTTTGCTTTGCAGGCGTGAAATGATGCCTCTCTTATCCTTAATATTCTCCGCGTTGTTCATTTTATTTGGCACGGTTGTCATCCAAGCTTTCAGGTGAGATCTGGCAGTCCTTTCTGCTTCAACACGTTGCTCGTCCAGCTAATTTCATGCAGCTGTTTTCTCGCCCATCTCTGCTTTCAGTGACTCCAGCGAAGACAAGCAGTCAAAACCGAAGGCGAAAGAGGCGGCCAAGTCTGAGGACGGACCCCCAGGCAGCAGTAACACTTCCAGGCAAGGGATTCATGTGCACAGATCCTGCTGTTCGTGGTTTGGAAAGGAAACGTCTTGCATTGTTATATGCTAAATCAAAATCCATATTCTTTTGGTAGCATGTTATCTTCATGTTTTTCTTCATGTTACCAAAAGCTGCAAATTCCAATCATGCCGGTGGTTGATCTGTGGTTATTTACCATTCAGCAAGATGCACGTATTTTGAGAAATTGATGTAGAAGATAGTTTGAAGATTCAATGAATTTATACAAATATGATGACCCTTGTTCCACTGTAGTCGCCCTCCAAAGAAAAACTTTGTGGAGGTGACTGAGTTGACCGACATCACCTACACCAGCAATCTGGTGAAGCTGAGGCCAGGACACATCAATGTGGTCCTGGTGCTCACCAATGCCTCCAAGAACATCCTGCTCAGCAAGTTTGCCAAAGAGGTGTACTCCTTTACCGGGTGAGTGGCCAGCTGCACTGTACTGAAGCAGAGCTGCGTCGGTGAAGGCATTTCCCCTGCAGTGATTTAGGGTGGCTCAGCAGCGCCATATCTGCCATTATCACCATACATTTTTTTACTAATTATTTCATTTACATTTACATTTATGGCATTTAGCTGACACCCTTATCCAGAGTGACTTACAGTACATTACAGGGATTACTTACAGTACATTACCTCTTGGTCCATAACCCAGGCCTCATACCACTAGGCCACCACCATCCCATCCTGACTTTAGACAATTACTAGGTAATTTTTAAATATTACTGTTGGTGGTCCCAAGGGTTGGTCATAAACAAAAATTGGTTTGAAAACTATTATTTTTTGTAGTATAATTATTAAAATACAACTTTATATCCCTTTTAAGTCATTTTCTGATCATAATGCCACTAGAAAAATACTTATAATAATCAAATATCAAATAAAAGTGTACATTTCGGCTGGAATCCATGTTGAAATATTATAAAATTTTAAAATTTTTGATCTAATTAATTACATGGAGTGGCGATTAATTAATCTAATTAATCGCATTTAATCGCACATACCGTGGTCACCTTTTCCTGGATTCCCCAGTCGTCAGCCACTGTTAGAAACTGTTCGGCACATGCATCAGAATAGTGCCGTGTGACTGACTTCAGCACAGTTAATGCGAAGGACGTAAGTTTCCAGTCACAATCGATGATGTGCGCAGTAACACCTAGATAGTTGCGATTACTGATCGACGTCCAGTGATCTCCAGTGAGGGCCACATGGTTAGCATGAGCTAAGTTGTCCCGTTTTTATATTTTTTCTGTGTCATACAGCCGATTTATTCTTGAAAGTACTGTACCTCTTGACGGTAGTGTGTAGGTTGTATCGGAGGAAGCGATTCAAAATGCATCCATAAGCCCCTTGTCTTCCACAACATTAACAGGCCTACAGTCCATTGCAATCCATTTAGATATTGCATTTGTTAATGATTGCGATGTAAACTTACTTAATTTGCGGTGACTCGTCTCAGTCAGCGTCAGTCACGAGAAGGGCCTAGCGACCCGGAAGGAAACGGAGAAAAAGGTGAACATAGCGGCTGTGGCGGCAGCGTCCCATCCCCCGCGAGTGGCTCGTCAGTATCGCGGTTATTGCCACAGCCCTATTCTCCAGTGACTCGGGCTCGTTACGGCTTAGTGTTCGTATTTGTGAGCTGCCCCGCTGTGGGTCTGTGCGTCCTATAGACTCACGGGGGCCTGTATCGCGAAGCAGGATTTCCTGCTTGGCTAGATAATTTGTCAGATTTGAGGTAATCTGTTCTAAATGTAAGCAAAGCCCACTTAATCTGGGGTACCTTAAATCACACAGAGTTAAAAGTTATCTAGCTAACTAATCTTGCTTCATCATTTAGGCCCCAGGTTAAAGTGTTGTGGGTTTGCAGATATGTGGGAGAGTACTATATGACCAATGATAAAATATGTATGAACATTCTGTCCTTGCAGGAGCCTAACACTCCACTTCTCCTTCCTGAACGTGGACAAGCACAGCGAATGGATGGATGCCCTTCTGGAATTTGCACAGGACGCCATGCGCGCCGACAATGATGATGATGATTCCGGCCACAAGGTGGACTATACCGGATATGTACTGGCCCTCAATGGCCACAAAAAGTACTTCTGCCTCTTCAAACCCGTCTATACGGGCGAGGACCTCGAGGGCAAGTCCGCTGAGGAGCCGGGTGCTGTTCCTGCGGGCAGAAGCAGGTCTGGCTCGCGAGAGGAGCAGACTGCCCGCAAGCCCGTGCCTCGGTCCCGATCCACCTCCACCCTCCAGATCCACCACAAACTGGACCGGCTTGGCCTGTGGATGGAGCGGCTTATGGAGGGAACCTTGCCCAGGTACTACATCCCTGCCTGGCCTGGCCTGGAGAAGATAACAGCCAACAAATAGAAAGACATTATGGCTGACTCTGCTTGTGCTCGGCCCTGCTCCACAGAGAGATACTGCTGTGTCTGGAAGCATTGGCATCCTTCTGACAACGCCAGAGGCCTTTTCTGCCTAGCTTTTATGGGATTCACGTTAACATGCTGCTCTCAGACCCGGGTGGAGGCAGCGTTGCTGACCGTTGCAGCAGCAGTGGCTGCCAGTGTGATCCGATGGCCCAGTCCATCTGCCCACCTCCATTCATGTTCAGTTTTGAAGGTCTATTCTCCGTGTTGGGATTGCTTTGGAGCAGCCCATCATGCTTTTGCTGCTTTTTAGTCACTGCCTTGCTCAGATGATCCCCCGCCGTGCGCTCTGTCCTTCCTTAGCCCGCCCACATATTTCAAAAGCACTGGAATCACTGTGAGACCCCTTATTAGTTCTTTAGACTTGACAGCTCTGCTCCCTAGTGGCCACCCCATATTACAACTCGATCTGTCCTACGTGAACAACGGGTCCCCTGCAGTGCATCCAGCTTAAAACATTTTCTTGTATGTGTGTTTTGCTGCTTCTTAAGTATGACTTATTCTCATTCTCTTCATTTCAAGATGTAGGAAAAAAAATTCCCAGTGTGAGCTTTTGTCATTTAACTGCATGAGCTTTTTCGCCCTTAATGTTTAGCATGTAACATTTCTTCATATTTCTGCTCATTGAACTAACTTTTTTGATGGGCGCCTTCCTGCCAGTGGCGTTATGTAGCACTGATGTCTCTTATGACCTACCCAGTAGAAATGGTTCTTTCAAATATGATTACTTGCATTTAAAATCTTAATTTAAACCTTTATGGCTACTGAGTTGAAACACTATAACCACTAATGTACTGTTGTTAATTCTCCTAGTGTATGATTTGTATATACTGTAACCAAGGTAATGAAATGTCCTCTGCTGTAAATCTGTTCCGGAATATCAACAACTGTACTTGGCTGCTTCCACAGCTCCTACTTCACAGCGACATGCACTTGTAGCACTCTAGCCAGGTGGATACAGGCCTAAGCTTATATTCAGGCTTGTGCCAAAGCCGTGGAACAGATTCCGGCATCAGGACCGCGATCCATTACTGTTACTTTCTTCTGTTCCTCCCTGACTGTGCTTCAGCTGCATTGGCTGTGTGCTTTGCAGGATATGGAGTCTTGAGTTTACATGGCATTAATAGGCAGGAGGAGAGCACTGGACGCAGGATGAAATCTCAGGCTGTGCCTGCTACTCCCAGAGTTTGCTCTACTGCTCTTGGGAGAGTCTGGTTTTGAAAAAGGGACCCCCCTCTCCCTTTTCAACAAGAAAAAATATATAATTTAGATTTGTGTGTTCTGAAATGTTGTCAATAGTGTATATAAAGACTAAAGTTTTATTTCATATGTTCTGTAATTATAATAAAGGTGAATTTTAAGGTGTATTACTTATTTTGACAACTTTTCCAAAGGTAAATGCCAAAGTTGGACTGTAATGTTGTAACTGTAAACAAAGTAAATGGGGGAAAATAATGAAATTCTGCTAGAAAAATCCAGTTTTGATTGGGAATAAGGTACATGTAACATTACAGATCACAGGATTTTTGACATGGTAATCAGGGGCAGTGGTGGCCTAATAGTTAGGGAAACGCACTTCTTACTGGAAATTTGCTGGTTCACTTTCCTGACCAGCAAGATACTGCTCCCTGTGTGCCGAATGAGCTGCCCACTGCTATGTCACATATGGGTTAAATGCAGAGGACACATTCCATTGTTGTGCGCTGTGTGTCAACAATGACAATTTTCACTTTACAAAAGAGCAAAGACAGGCTGGTTTTTCTGCCCAGCCATCATCCTTATACTTAAATTATGACACAATCCTGTAGAATAACATTAAATGAACTTACATTAGCTGATAGGCTTTTGGTAGCTATTTTAACTTTTAATGCTGTAAATATTTAATTTGATCTAAAATGCTCCACAATAATTTGCTGTGTCTGCTGACAATGTTTTTTATTCATGCATTCGATATGTAATACAACAGATGTTCCTGTTATTACAGTGAACATCCTAAAAGGTAATGAATGCATTTATCCGAAATCAACAAATAGCAACTGAAAATGGTGTTAAACAGGATTACAGAAGAGTCTGATGGTTATCAAAAATGTTTTTTGAAAAAAATTGTAAGAATTGCCCTCAAGAAATACTCAGCTTCTGAGTGCGTGGCATATAACTTTTTAATAATTTTGTTTGCATTGAGGGAAAGCATTGGTCATCAGTAGTACTTTATCTTTGGAAGGACGCACATCATTTCAAACAACAGGTTGGCAGCTATCAGAGCTGTGTTGCCTGAAGAAACGGAAACAAGCAGTCAGAGGTTATTACCACATACCACCAATGAGTGTATTTCACAGCATATCTGCACTTTACGTTTACTGTTACACCCATGTTCAGGGATGGGAATCGATAAGAAATTATTGATGTCCCTTATCAATTCCTGATCTGCGTAAAATAAGTATTAATTTATCACTGATTATAGTTTTGTGGACATGTAATTAGGCTTGGTTAGCTAGATATTTATAAAATAAAAACAGTCGTCCTAAAGAAGGACTTCAGTGAACTCATTGAAACACTCCAAAGACTTGAAGTTCAGCCGTTCATCAGTGGACCACTCCCAACAAGGGGAACTAACGTTTTCATGGCTGCTCGGGCTGAATACATGGCTACAAAGAACCTGCAGTCTAAAAGGAGTCAACTTTATTGACAACTACAGTCTTTTTTGGGGCCATAGACAACGTGGGTGTTTTGAGAATTACGCACCACGGCGTCTGAGGGAAACAACTGCGTGCACAGGTAAAGTATACTTACTTGCTTTGCTATATTTAGTAAACTTTATTTAACATGACGGCTATTAATGCACAAATTAGACGTGTTGCATAAATGACTGATATGTACTTTATGCAGCTTGGCTCTAAGAAATAAAGACGAACTCACAGAGTCACGTGAGATAATCCGTCAAGTCCTGTCAAAATAAAGACGTAACTTTGCTTGAATTAAATAATATACAGCCATTAATAAGCACATGTTGTAAATAAAAGCGCTGAATTTAATTCTCTCTCTGTCATCTACATGCTCATCATTTGTCTGGTGAAGTTCCAATACAGACGTAACTTGCCTGAATTAAATACAGCCACTAACGACCGTCTATATGCTCATCATTCGTCTCAAGAAGTCGCTTCCATTTTGCTGTTCACTCACCATGTTGATGCTCATGAAATGTTCCAGCACAGCCACCGCATATAACTTTTAACAAGATTCACTAAAACACCCCAAATTATATTAACATTTACTATATAACCATCATTCCGCTAATAAACATCTTCTAAATAAAACATAACTAATTAATTGGATGCGCTTTTTCAGCACGCATTTCATAATCTAGGACGACAAAAATGTTTTTTTTACGTAATTGTTACGTAACATCAGAAAAGCAATAAAAAATTGTTTTGTTTGTTATATTTCAATATTTCATAATACTATTCAGTAAATTAACATTACCCAGCAAATTATTCTTCACTCATTAGCCCATAAACAGCTTTATAAACCTAAATAAAACTGTAGTTTAAAATGAAGTTACATTTCTGCGTTGATATGACTCCTGTGCTTGAAAACAGACATTCTATATTTATTTTGCTTATTGGTAATGTTGTAATCATTGTGTAAAAAACAGAAGTATAACAGCAAATAAATATCGGTTCTGAATATCGGTTATCGGGCGCATAAGCATGCAAATAACTGGTATTGGTATCGGTAGTAAAAAAATCAATATCGGTCGATCAGACAAAAATCATGTTGGAGAAGATCAACAGTAGTACAGAGTATGAAAAGACAATGCAGAAAGGCTGAGCGGATGTGGCGGAAGACGAAACTTGAAATTCACTATAGCATCTATAAAGACAGCCTTCATGTTTTCAATGTGGAACTAGCCACAGCAAGACAGAAGTTCTTCTTAAACCTTATAAACAGTAACCTAAACAACACTCGCACTCTTTTTGCTACGATTGAGAGACTAACAAATCCCCCAAGTCAGATTCCCAATGAAATGCTCACTGACTTTGCCTCCATCTTTTCAGAGATTATTAATATCAGAAAGGTGATTAGCACATCCTCAAGTTATACAGAGGTCACACAGATTTGACCGCAAAAGAAGTCACTTTGTCTGTTTTTGAAGCAATTGACAGCAAAACTTTGGAAGAAATAGTATAGCACCTTAAATCCTTAACCTGCAACCCTGACACACTTCCCACATCTTTTTTCAAAAGTGTGTTTAACTGTTTAGAAGCAGATCTCTTAGAAGTGGTAAACACCT
>JAODKM010000099.1:21419885-21431559 GCA_026780845.1 Petrocephalus sullivani | reverse complement strand
TTAGACAGATTTGTGAACAATATTTGAGAGAAATGGGTCTTTTGTGTATGTAGAAAAATTTTCCGATGTTTGAGTTCGCTCATGAAAAATGGGAGCAAAAACAAGAGTGTTGCATTTATTTTTTTGTTCAGTGTAATATTTCTGTATAAGAAAGCACTCCAACTCCAAAGCAAAAACACACCACACAGTCATATCAGCGCAATACATTTATTTATACAGTGGTTATTGTCAAGCTTGTATCATTTAGTTCTTCCACCTCAACAAGAGTAGATTCGCAATTTAACCAAATTCAATCTTTTCCCCACTCAAATACATCTTTACTGTTAGAGGTCATTCCTATTGTGAGCAGACTTGAAGTACGGATATGTTAGTTGATATCCCTTTGAAACACCAGATAACTTCTTTACAGACATCCACCACACAATTAGCTACACAGAGGTCTTACCAAAAGAATTAAAATTAAATAAAGTGAGCCTTAGATGTGTCTGCAGCTTTTACTCATTTCCCTAAAAGCTGACAGCATAATTGGTGTATGCAATGTTTTAAAAAGTGCATTTCCATGAAAATAAACACAATTACCCCACCTAACCAAGTTTCATATATGATATGTGCAAGATTGTGTTCGAAAAATGCTAAAGTGCATGCCCTAATAGAGACAGAACCCTGGGTATGTCCCACAGGTACCTCACACTACAGGCAAGTCCAAAATATTCAAAAATGGCATGTCTGTGGTAGTCAAGCAAACCCAGACTCAGTGATGTGTTTTTCACGTCCGAACAAAAGGAATGCGATGGCGGTACGCAACTCCTCGACGGTGACGTTGGCCAGGAAGCTCTTCTGCAACTCCGTCTCCACAGTGCTGCCGTTTGGACTGCGGCCCTTGAGCAGTGCCACTGCAGACTGGCACAGCAGCCAATCGGCAATCTCCTTCATACTGCTGAAGTCCCGATTGGCTACGGCTTGTGCGCCCCACAGGCTAAGATGCAGCATGTTGGCTGCAACACGGGCACTGGGGCGCTGAGAGTAAAAGAAAAACTAATCAGTGATAATGGGAAGTATTAAGTATCGCCTGTCGAAAACTTGGACCGATTTTACGTACCCTGACATCAACCAGAAGCAGGCGCTATGATGTCAGACAACATGGCAGCCTCCACATAAGCAATTACCATCAATGACAAATAAAATAAGTGGAGGCCATATACAGTGATTCCTACACTGCAATAAAAACACCTTAAATAAAACAAATTAAACATGTAGAATGATGTCAAAATGAATCGCACATATTGCCAGCTATTTAACTACATGGATAGCTTTAGCAGGCCATAGCTAGCTCCAGCCTATAGCGTACAGAAATTCAACTTCTCTGTACATAGCTGAATGTGTGATTTTTAATTAACCAACCTTTTAGGTTTATCATGCTTATGCTATGGTATACCATTCTTGTTGTACAATTCATAAAATTATCATATTTCAGCAGTCAGTTATTTTGATTGTCTACATTTGGCGTTGTGGTGGAATACTGTTTTTTTTTCCCCCACTTGGAAATTCCGACCTCTTACTTGACTGGAATGCAGTCTTTTTCACAAATAGTAACTATAGTGTACATTACTTCTTGAAAATTCTGTGTCTGGGCATTGAGGCATTAAGTCAAATGAAAAAAAGGAATGGAAGACATTAATTTCTCATGGACACCTACCTTTTTGGGGTTCCGACGCAACAGCAGTTTAACCACCACATGGGAGTCAGTGGGTATGTCGTGGGGTAGCGGGGGCAGCTGACTATCTTGGTAGCTTCTGCTATCCAGGCGATTCGGGCCATAGAATGGGTTTGGCTGCCGAAAGATCTCATAGGAAATGGCGCCAACTGCCCACGTGTCAGCTTTGCTGTAGTCAATGACGACACCGGGCCCGGGAATGGCAGTGATGACCTTGAGCATATTTAAAGAAATGGCCATGTTAGCCTGACGTTCCAAGTCACTATTTCTGACCATCAATTTGTTGATCAACCTGTTAACTATCTCTAGTTATGACAGTGAATAACCTCAGGAGCCATTAGCGCTGGATTCCCGCCTCGGTCCACCTGTTGGCTGTTAAAGGGCAGCTTCAACGCACAGCCCCTCTCCGCCAAACAGCAGCCAAAATCTGTAATCACCAAGCGCGGGTTGCCGTCTGCAGAGGAGAGATATGCAATCAGTATAATAACACGGGCGCTAGGGTGCTGACAGTAAAACATACATCATCTTGTGCATTAGGATTTAACCTCTCTAAAATAAACATGCACCTTGATTCAACAGGCTGAGGCAGAAACCATAACAGATGCTGGGGGTAAAGTGTATGTCTCATTATTATGCAAATACCAGCAGGATACATGAATACAACAAAGACGACAGCAAGCTTTGGGACTACACCAGTTGGTGTAATGATCATGTGGTCCTGACCAGAATCAAACTCCAGTAGAATGTTGTCAGACTTGAGGTCCCGATGTGCGATGCCCTGTTGACACAGGTGGTCCACACCTTCCAGGAGCTGAAGCATCATCAGAGAGGCTGTCCTCGTGCAGGGCAGGGAATCCTTCAAGAACTGCCGCAGAGTCCACGGGTAGCTGCAGTGAAAAAGCAGCCCATGTAAAATACCATGTTTGAAACATGTATGAAATTTACTTCTTGGCACAACAAAGGACCCTGTCTGAATGATTTTCTATATAAAGATCTAGACCTTGATTCATGATACTTGTAATATACATGCTGTTTTACTTAATCTGCTGAAAGCTTATTGAGAGCTACACTGAAGGTTCTGGCTCAGCTTACTTTTTCATGACCAAAAACAGGGTGCGGTTCCTGCCAATGCCTGCAGGGTTGAATCGGGCAGGTAGGACATCAGGATACTCCTCTCTCGCCCTAGGTAACAGAGGAACTTCTGCTGTGAATGCCCTGTACACAGTGATCACGTTGGGATGGGCAGATACTCTCATGGGCACATCCCCAAAATACCTGCAAAGACAAAGAAACACAGTCCTCAGACCCCCCAGGCTGTTCTGAGCTTGATGGCACAAACCGTTAACTGCTGCAAAATCTCACCCGTCCACTGGAGCTGCTCTGTTTATCTCTTTCAAAGCCAGAGGTCCTGCTGGGACCAGTTCATGAGACATGGAGCGCAAGATGGAATCACTTGATGAACCAGGCTGCAATGCACCAGAGGAACAGAGCAGGAAGTCTCAGTGTGGATGATACAACTCCAGTTGTGAGGCCTTCAGAAAGTAAGTAAGAAGGCTTTCGAATGTTGTGGCCCCTGAAGATAAAAGTTTTTCAAGGTTCACAACTACTATGCCTAAAGCAATGCTAGCCTTCAGTGACCCATCCATCCATTTTATGAAATTGCTTGTCCTATTCAGGGTTGCAGGGGTCTGGAGCCTATCCAAAACCTACAGGCGCAAGGCACAGAACAACCCTGCATGGGGCACCAGTCCATCGCAGGGCACACTTTCACACCATTCACTTACACATGTGCACCTATGGGCAATTTGGTAACTCCAACTCAGCATGTTTACCAGGAGTACCTGAAGGAAACCCCATGAGGACCCTTCAGTAACCTAATCAATAAAATCTATTTATGAGTGGACTGTTTCAATTTGTCCATAGAAGTTGAACTGGACTGCAGAGGTTTGAGAAGAAAAGCAGTGTACACACTTTGAGCACCTGAGCTGTGTGGGTTAAACAGTTTGGCTTGTCCACCCAACAACTTTCATTAGATGTTGAGAGTACCACCTACCCCGATGTTCCACATCATTTTCACAGCCAGGGGGTAGTCGGTCAGAGAGCGATTTCTCAGTCCTCCGTCATCCCTCTCCCTGCCATCGCTGCTCAGCTCCGTCCTCAGCAAGGAGGATGTCCTGCTCCCCCTGGGCACTGCGTAGGCAGCTGCAGCCTCGTACACAGCCGCATTACAGCCCTTCCCGATCTGCTGTCCCAGCACATAGTCCTCCATCTTATAGCCCAAGGTGCAGCATTTCAGGGGGTTCTGGAAAATCTTCTTACGGAATACCGCCTTAAGTTGGGGGAAGGGTGAGGGCCATTAAGCCTTTTATCCACACAACTTCTTCTTAACACTGACAGGTCACCATCTTACGGTACACACACCGCGTCATACGCAGTTACTGCGTCATACTAATTTATGTCTTTTAAAGGCTATCTGTCATCCGATCACACGCACAGCAGACAATTGCCAACTGTATTTGTAATTTATTTTTAACATATTGTCCTTAATCAGACTATACAGTAGATCTGTACCGATCAGCACACCTTCCCCATTACCTGGATCTCTTGACAAGTGGCGGTGCTCCTTCGGTCGTCCTCCAGCGGCTGCTCAATCAGTACCACACCGAGCCCGAAAGCCAGACACACGGCTCTGTTCCTGGGGGAGCCGAGCACCCTCCTAAAACCGCCGGAATGCAGCTGGGCAGCAAGGCCGCTGAGCGACGTGCGATAATACCGGTAGCGAGACGGCAGGAAAGCCCGAGGCTGGACGGTGCGGACCGGCGGGCCTACGCGAAAGCCCTCGCCTCGGACCTTGGCTGCTACTCGGACGGCCGGTTTCCCAAAGCAAGCCTGAAACACCGACCTCGCCAGCGTAACGCCACGACTTATTACATTTCTTACGGACATGGTCGCCCCCCACAGCGTAGCTGCTTTCCCCAAGCAACTTCTACCGACACACGCACACAGATAAGCAACAAGGTCAGAATGTAAACAAGCCGCCCCCCTAGTGGCGGGGATCGGGAATTACACGCCCGTCCGCACGGTAAGGAAAAACACGGAGTTGCGGTTTTGATT
Source organism: Petrocephalus sullivani (assembly GCA_026780845.1). NCBI lineage: Eukaryota > Metazoa > Chordata > Actinopteri > Osteoglossiformes > Mormyridae > Petrocephalus > Petrocephalus sullivani. The sequence goes on along the minus strand of JAODKM010000099.1, from coordinate 21,426,731 downwards.
TCGGTTTTCACTCAGTGCAACAAATATACATTGACGAGAAAACGAGCACGCGTGATTCCAGATTTACTAAGCGGACAGTGGAATGACAGAAATGTAACTATTCATAGACATTGAAGGTCAGTAATACAGGTATTACAGGCTTTCATGATGATAAATAAAAAATAATGACGTATTGAAAGTATCTTGTTGTATGAGTACTTCATTAGATGAAATTGCCCATAATCTATTTTTGATTTTGTTTAAGCTTTTATGGCTCCTTTATGAACCAACCAAGGAAATATGAAAATGTACGGCAGACAAATTAGAGATTATTTCAGTCACATTGCATTCATTCAAAACACGGAGTTGCGGTTTTGATTTCGGTTTTTATTCAGTGCAACAAATATACAATGACGAGAAAACGAGCACGCGTGATTCCAGATTTACTAAGCGGACAGTGGAATGACAGAAATGTAACTATTCATAGACATTGAAGGTCAGTAATACAGGTATTGCAGGCTTTCATGATGATAAATAAAAAATAATGACGTATTGAAAGTATCTTGTTATATGATTATGAAATATGAAAATGTACGGCAAACAAATTAGAGATTATTTCAGTCACATTGCATTCATTATATCGCAGATATCCAGGCACATATAGTTATATATTTGGCACCAATGCCTCGTTAAGCCATTTTCTTATTAATTGCTAAATAAGTTAATGTATCAGCCATTCTTTTGTGCATAAACTGGATTTTGTCCTTTCAGCAGGTGTTTGAGGACTATGAGGACTATACATAACTTGCATTAAATGCCATTACAAATTCTTTTAATTTTAAGATCTTCAGGTCCAAATGACACTGGCAGCAACTCCTCCACAGACTTTTTTAAATAAGAACCATCAGGCTTGGTCAGGTAAACATCCCAGTCTGCACCAAACTGCAGGGAGAAAAAGATGCCATGGTGTACAGTGTAGCTAAGAGTACACATACATACTGCTGCATGTGGTTACTTATTGGTGAACATCTAAGCACTGGCCAAAATGAAACTTGGGGGAGTGTGAAAGGGGAGGATCCATTGCAGCACGTCATAAATGTTCCAAAGTTTTTGTTTACAAGTTCATCATTTACCAGTGGTTACTAATTATGACTATTCTTTAATAGAGTGCATTTCTAGATTTCAGTCCTGCATGTTAAATGTAACCACTAAATAAGAATGATTAATAAAGAATGTTAAACAACTAAACACAGTAGAAGCCAAATACAGTTGCAGTTTGTATAGGGGTATAGCACACCCTGTCTTATGTTTTACAAATACAGTTGCAGTTCGTATAGGGGTATAGTACACCGCGTTACGTTTTACAAAAAATAACAGAAAATACCTCTCTAATGACCTGACGGCAACCTCCACAGGGAGAAATGAATTGCTCAGCTAAATCGCTAAAGAACATAAAGGTATAATTAGTAAAGAAGACATCACTAATAGTGAAACACTGAACATGAATTATAAATAACTAATATATGTATGTGAATATAACATTTAACAAGAAATGTGACTCTAAAGAATTTACCTTGCAATAGCAATAGCTTTGAACTTTCTGCAGCCTTTCGCGATTGCTGTTGAGATGGCATTTCTTTCAGCACAAATACCTAGTGTATAGCAAGCGTTTTCCATGTTGCAACCTACAGAGGAAAGCATAAAAATGTTTAGTGACAACATAGAGAAATTTATACTTTGAGATTCTGGAAATTGTAAGTCTGCATAAAGCTTTCTTCATTTTTCTCTTTTGGTTATGCACTAACGCAAGATTGTTGTTAAGCTCTTTCCAGTAAGGCATGGAGGTAGTCAGTGAGAATTTTAACTATACAGTCCAGTACTTGTATTGTTCAAGTAAATGTGTTATGAAACTTCCTCATTTTCCCCCATTCACCGATTAACTAATCCCTTATAAAACAATATCAATGTCTCCGAAGCTGCTTTGACAAATCATTTGGGCTGCATACAGTTTGATTGGTCAGATGCAGTCCTTACACTCCGTGATCACTGTTTTATTAAGCCAACAGAATTAAGCAAATCATCTCAAAATAGGCATTTTGTATAGTCCGGAGCCAAGTAAATTATTAACTTAGAAATGGTGATTATTGGGCAAAGCAATGATTCCACACGTGAGTGCAAGTCATTTCCAAAGATTGATCGGTCTTGTCCTTCAAATGTCAGCCCAAGTCCGCCTTGTTTCTGTTATACACAAAAGGAGGGTGATCTGACCCCCTTGTTTGGGATCCAGTTAAATATGTACACTGCTTTTCTTGCAACCAAACCAAAAACCGACTAGCAATTTTTGCAATTATACTGTTGTACCATTTTTTAATATTTAAATTTAATGTAAAAAAAAAAAATAAGATTCAACAAGAGAGAGTCAAAGAATAAGCTCTGACCTTAAACAGTAATATATTTCGTCCATTTTCTTTTTTACATCATGTCAGGAATGGAATACGATCCGGACGTTTTTAACTTCTTTTTATTTGAGTTAATAATTAACGAGTATAGTTTACTAAATAATCTAAAGTGCTTAAGATTAGGCAGCCGAACAACCAATGTAGATGCAACCGCCGAGCCATGCATTCCTCACCTAAGATGTCCCGAGACCTTTCTGCACATAATCGGATTAGTGCAGATGAAAATAACCAAGAAATAAACCAAAAAGACATATATACTCCCGAATGAGCGAAACCATGCAGTTGACGACAAGTCCTTACCTGTAAACACAGTCCCATCCTCAGCCAGCAGGGCTGCCCCAACACGGAATTTGCTATAGGGACAGTAAGCGAATTGTTTCGCCTCCTGCGATTTGCGGATCAACTCGTCAATCTCATCGCACACCTCTCTCTGAGTTACACCATCTTCAGGGACTGAGTTCCCACCGTGCTGGGGCTCTGCCATATTCCGCTGTGTTTCTGCCTTGCCGAGTTATCCGAGTATGCCGGTAACAGTGCTCTGCTAAAGCGTAATGAATCAGCAGACAGGCGACCTCTGTTTGAACGGCATTTAGGTCAAGAGGGCGGGGAGTTTCATCCGAATGAATCAGGTTTTGTAGCTCCTTATTTGTAATGTATAGTATTGCAATCTTTTTACAATATTTTGGAAACCGTCTAATTCCGAAATCATGAAAGTGACAAGGTAACATTTTTTATCTAGTTTTGTTTCTCAAGCTCGTGATGCGATCGTTACAGATGCCATTACTACCAATATCATACTGAAACGTAATTGTTATTGTTTTAAACGTTGAAACCGGTTACACATACATATTTAATTAATAATATTTATACTTGGTACTGAGCTTACACTCACAGCACAGCCCCAAAAGCTTTACCAAAAAACCTTTCGGCAGAAGTCGAATGGAAGTTCCTTTATCTATCCCTCCATCCCTCCATCCATCCCTCCATCCATATCCGCTTGTCCTGTGCAGGGTCGCGGGGTCCAGATCTTCATATATTCCGGGGTGCAAAGCAGGAAATAACCCAGGACCCATTTTTTTTATTTAATACAAACTTCTAGATTGGCTTAATACATGTTTTGAATTAACGATTTACAGTTTAAACGAGAAGTTTTCTTATGAGTATGTTTGTAACAGCGATCATTGACTTGGTGACTCGATTTAACAAATTCTAGTAGTGACGTAAGCAGTTGCCAAAACAGAAATGGTATATTACAGTGTATATTAACAGCACAGTACATATAGCTTTACGGCTATTTAATATGTATAATGACATACATTTCCAGTTGCTTAATAACATTTCTTCCTTCATAGCAAGGAAATTGCTCACACTCAATTTCAACACACACGCAGCACGGGTGTTTCAATATCAGGACTAAACATTTGTTTCTGATGTGCCTTTTTCCACATCGTAAAGGTAAAAAAAAGTTTCACCTTAACATTAAAATACACTTCATTTTAAGAAACAATCTTTAAATCAGTCTGCTGGAATGTCTGTCATTTAATTTGTGCTGGTATGAACACAATTATATGGATCCCTTAATTATTCTGTGCATCTGAGCATTTATGTGCGTGATCTTTTGGAAGTGACAGAGGTCAGGCAGGGAGTAAGCGTTCAGTGTCAGATACATTACTGCAGTGCATCTCAAACTTGCCACACCGCGTAGCATCTTAGATAAACTCTTCACGTATCACTATTAACGACGTCATAAAAGGAGATACCTCCCACACCACTAGAGGGAGCCAGCGAGCCGTCACTGGTACGAGTGCCACTGTTTGAGAACCACTCTATTACTGTACCTCCACTCTGTATGGTTTCAATTGAATGGTTCGGTGCTGATGGTCAAGTTGATCCAGCGGATGTAATTCCTTACTTTAGTGTAGACGCCTGGGAAATTAGAATTGGCGCATCCAATCCCCCAGGAGACAATGCCCTCGAGGATGCCATCACAGATCAGGGGGCCACCGGAATCTCCCTGCAGGAGCAAAGATGCAAAAGCCTTCTGGTTAGAAAGACGCTGCTCTGTGAAACACTGAGCAACCTCTGAGTGACTATGCTGGGAATCTTGTTGTGCAGCTAAATTCCACAGCATACTTTGATTCTAAATCACATCTGACAGCAAAACGGAATGCAGTGACCAGCATCGCCAGGTTGCCAGGGAGTGAATGGCAGTGCCCTGATCCACTAGCGAGCATCGTCAGGTTGCCAGGGAGCGAATGACAGTGCTCTGATCCACTAGTGAGCATCGTCAGGTTGCCAGGAAGTGAGTGACAGCACTCTGATCCACTAGTGAGCATCGTCAGGTTGCCAGGGAGTGAATAACAGCGCTCTGATCCACTAGCTAGCATCATCAGTTTGCCAGGGAGTGAATGGCAGCGCTCTGATCCACTAGTGAGCATCGTCAGGTTGCCAGGAAGTGAGTGACAGCGCTCTGATCCACTAGTGAGCATCCTCAGGTTGCCTGGGAGTGAATGACAGCGCTCTGATCCACTAGCGAGCATTGTCAGGTTGCCAGAGAGTGAGTGACAGCGCTCTGATCAAATGATGCAGTATTAGACTGACAGTATTCTACACAAATGGCATTAAGGGGGCACAAGGAAGAAGGTTTTTCATAATACAGTCCAGTCATGGAGATTTACAGATCCTCATAGTTTCCTTCTTACCCATTCAGCCTGCTATTGTTATAAAATATAAAAAATATAAAATATTAGATGCTCTGTATACCACCATTATGACCAACATCATAAACGGAAATACCTTCACATTCCACTAGAGGGAGTGCGGAACCTAGAGCCAATCAGGAATGGAAATCTATTGTAGGGCACACCCAGAATCACACAGTGCCCTTGCTGACGTGTCTATGCTTGTGCTGTTGTGAACAAAAGCATTTTATTGCCAAATTAGCATTTTACTAGTATGATGGCTTTATGGAGAAAGTTTAACTGCAAACTGGAATGATTTCAGACTACTGAACAGTGTGTGTAATCACAATCAATTCTATCATTAATTGCAAAAGATGACAGGTGATATTATTACATTGAATTATTACAGCCAATTCAAAACAAGAAATAATATGACAAATCCAAATGTATGCTTGGTGATTATTAAGTTATGTATTTTATATACTCAAGTACTGTGGCCCTAGGAACAGGGCACATCTCACCTCCTGTCTCAGTTTGCCTCATTTGACCCCCGCTCGCCATGAGGAAGGCAGCTAAGGGAAGCTGTTCTTGCCCTAGACTCCAGAGAACCGCAAATTCTGCCTTTTTCATTTTGGCTTGCGGAAGCCAGAGATGGGCCATGGACACACACACCCACCTGACACGAATCCCTGCCCCCGGAGCGCGATCCGGCACAGAGCATGTTTTCCGAGACTCTCATATTGTAGTAGTTCTGGCAGTCGGGGATGATTTCCACATCCACGGCCCGTAGCTCGGGTGACAGGTAGTAGCTGTTCATGTGTGTCACTCCCCAGCCACTCACCAAGCAGGCCGCGCCCCTAGACAGTGGGGGAGTGTTGGCATCAGGCAGGGTGGCCAGCTGGATGTTGGCAGTCATCCTAGCCGGCTGACTAAGCTGGGGGAAAGACCGTGATACGCAGCTTAGTCAGATTGCAGCCAGTCAAGACTACATTCCTTTGACAGTCATTTGCAATTTATTTTTTAAGGATAATACTTTGATCCATTTTCTATAACCATTTCTCCTATGTAGGGTCCTGGGGGGGCAAAGCCTATCTTAGAAGCAATGGGCACAAAGCAGGGAATAACCCAGGACAGGACACACACCACACAGACCAATCAGCAACTCCGATTCACCTTTGGACTATAGGGGGAAATCATAGAAGCCCCCCCCCCCCAACAAAAGAAGGAAGGCCATACAAACTGCACAGACATAGAGCCAGGGCAGAGACTCAGACCCTTTTCCCAGAGGTATGAGGCAACAGTGCTAGCCACTGTGCCACCATACAGGCTGGGATTACACTTCCTTGGCCTAATTTTCTGTTCAGTGTTGCCTATCAGAAATTTCACCGGGGCAGCCATGTAGTCACAAAGGGATTCTAATAATTTCACATGAAGGAAGCACATTCATATTATATAAAATGTGGTGTTTTCATGGGCAGTACAGTGATAATATGTCCTGTCATAACACCACCTGCCTGTAAGTGGCAGCCTCACCATGAAAGCTTCCGCAGGCCTGCTAAGAGCCAAACCAATATGTCCTGTCATAACACCACCTGCCTGTAAGAAGCAGCCTCACCATAAAAGCTTCCGCAGGCCTGCTAAGAGCCAAATCAATATGTCCTGTCATAACGCCACCTGCCTCTAAGTGGCAGCCTCACCATGAAAGCTTCCGCAGGCCTGCTAAGAGC
>JAODKM010000099.1:21400136-21419785 GCA_026780845.1 Petrocephalus sullivani | reverse complement strand
AACGCCACCTGCCTCTAAGTGGCAGCCTCACCATGAAAGCTTCCGCAGGCCTGCTAAGAGCCAAACCAATATGTCCTACCATTTACCTTTATGAGCATGATGTCGTTGTTGTAGGTTTTGTAGTTGTAGTTATTATGAATGAAGATTCTGGAGACGCTGAACTCTTGTTCCAGTCCCTCCACAACATCAATATTTTGCTCAGCTAGAACGACTTTCATCAGAAAACTCCTACGAAACAAGCAGAAAAATCAGTATATGTGTTATAGAATCATTTTTATATAGTAAGTTTGTGTGTCTGGATTTTCAAAATATTAAATTACATGTATTCTTCATTCAGGTTTTTCATGATCAAAAATCAGAATAAATCTCTGTCACATACTATGCAATGTACAGTACCTCCTATAAAATGCATAGAAGTGGTAGTGTAGTTCTTTTTTTTTTACACTGTTTTACAGATTTTGTGTTATCACTGCACATGCTGACAAATCAATACTTCCAATTGATTTTTAAAACCCCAGGCATTTACTTAATATGTCCTGATTTTCAAAACTAGCCCTTTGTGGGTCTATCTATATTAGGCATGCAATACTCACGGCCTCCAGCAGTGGGCGGCAGACATTACCCACTGAGGCTGGACTATGGTGCCCCCACAGTAATGCTGCTTGCTGTACTGGATGGATGCCTGATACTTAATCGAGTAGGGTACCACCACCTGGCCCCCAATTATCCTCTGCTTATAAGTTTCTGAAAAAGATAAATTGGGTATCGATGCAGTATATTGCTCAAATTACAACCACCAAATGATGACGGTATCATTTTTTAAAAGTAATCATGTTGATAGTTTAACTGGAAATGTAATTCAGGTTAGCTGAAAGATCAGATAGCCTACTTCTAACACAAAAAGTAATCTATAAAAATAATACTGTTGGCTTTATCTTTCTCTGAGGAGCTATAATTATATTTCAGTAAATATCAAGCTACGATTATTTTTTAAAAGAATTTAAGCATTTTTTTTCTGATTCCCTCAAAGGTTGGATCTTCACTTTTCACATTACTGCACTAAGACAGATTCCTTTTGAAATTATCATTAAAAAAACAACAGAAGTATCTCAGAATATACATGTTGGAAAAGCGATGTAATAACAAATATATAAAACACATCTGAATGTTTCTGCCTTACGTTCAACGACACAAAATATTTTTATCTTTTTGTTGCAAGCATCTAATGCTTTTGAATGTTGAAAACAAACCACACTGGGCTGTCTAAGCATGCATACAGGTAGTGCTGTTAAATTCTTCATATGAATGGAAGGCCATGATGTGTAGGTGGGCGGAAGAGAAGCCTTTACCTCCGATTGCGACAATGGTGACAAGCAGCACTACAGACTGGAAGGTCTCTTTCATGTCTGCTTCACCTCGCATAAACAAAGAAAGATGCAAAAGCTAGACTCTAAATAGCTCCAAACAGCTTCTAACGACGAGCAGCTGCCAGGTCGCTCTCCGGGCATGTCGCCATAGTGACAGTCTCTAAATTTAATGTTCGATTAGGAATTCAAAGTCCTGGCCCCATGATTTGGGTCTTTTTGTGCTCGATTTTTGCTCGACATTAGGCAAACAGGACATGTACCTGAACAATTTCAGCATGCTCTACTGAGTTCCCTTGCCACTTCAGCGCAACATATGTTCAACATCAATTTGGAGCATTACGTACTGGTGCTATTAGGTTGTTGGATAGTAGATTTGGAAATTATTAATTTTTTTTTTTTTGAAAATTCCTATTTAGTACTAACAATAGATATATTTGCTAAAAAAGATATATTGCCTAAGGACCAGTTGAATTATAAAGACAGGAATTATCAGTATCAGTATGTATTATCAGTATGATCAGTAACTCACCTAAGATTCAGGACCCTTATTGCACAACTTGCACATATGGGACATCAGGCTTCCTCCAGTCTTTTATAAAGTAACCCAAGAATGATACACCCCAGCTTCTATGTTTGCCTGGCACGCTATGGCTTTCCATACATGCATGCACTTCTCCTGGAACAAAAGAAATGGGAAGAACTTTCAAATGATAAAAGAGATTATGCCCACCAGCAACTTAATCGCCTCTTCTGATTTCTCCTTATCTTCCAGTGTTGACTAGAGGCACGCAGAAATCGAACACCTCTCCCTGCTCGCAACACAAAGTGCTTTTTGTGGCATGGTACAACATAGTAGAACAAGGGGGTGGAAGTAGTACTTATAGTTATCATGTGAAGAACTTTGTGTGCTTAAAATTACAATACAATTTTTAAGGAAATGAATTAAGTTCCGCTTCTTTAAGATAAGAGACACTTTACTGGCCACACAGGGACATCCTCTGGCAGACAGCAACAAGGAAGCCTCACGGGAGTTTCCGATAGCAGGACGCTGTCGTAAGAGCTGATTTATTGCCTTATTCTATATAATAACTATATAATCTCGTGTAATGGCCAAAGCCTCTTCAGCAATAGTTTAACTTTTATTTAAAGTCAAGTGGTTTACCCTACCTCAAGGGAAAGAGAACTTGGCTTTTTTTCTTCAGATAAACTGCTTAATCTTAGCTGATGCTGACACATCTGCCATGGTCGTCAGTGATCCATTCTCTCAGGACTGACATGTAAGAATATGTTTTTGCATGTAAGCTTCACGCAAAGTAAAATGGTCTGGGATTTTCAAAGGGCTCTTACATCCAACTAATCAAAAAATGTAAGGTTGGTCATAGCTTTACACCGTCGACTAATTCTGTATAAGGACAATACATATAGTTGCAAAAAACAGACAACAGTATTGGTATATTAAAGAAATTAATAATTGATGTAGGCATGGCCGGCCCGAGCCTTTATGGGGCCCTAAGCAGAATTTGAATTGCCCCCCCCCCCACCACCTAAATCAAGATATCTTGACATTTCAAGCAATCATGGGGGCCCCCTGGTGGCGTGGGGGCCCCAAGCGGCCGCTTAGTTCGCTTGGATGTAGGGGAAATAACACTGGATACTTGTAAGTCTTATGCTCTGGTGGGTCAGGGCATTGCTTTGCTGTGCACCTCCAACACCTTCCAATGTGCTCTGTAGAGTTTGCATGGTCCCCCTGTGTCATGCAGATTTTCTCTGGGTGCTCCAGTTTCCTTCCAGTCCCAGTCCAGACAAAGTTTGATGAATTGGTGTCTCTAAATTAGCCTTTTTGATTCACATGAAAAAGAACATTTAAATCAAGTGCCATTCCAAGCCTTTCACTTGCACTGCTACAATAACAAGATTATGTGGAGCCTGAGATGATGATGATAATACTATTACTACTACTACTGTACTACTACTGTTACTAATAATAATAATAATAGCAGCAACATGGAATCTGAAAGTGCTAACCATCTATAACAACACATTCAGAAAGTTGCCAGTTTTGCTCAATGGTTTCTCAAAGCCTTGTCTGCAAAGATCGAATAACGAGTCAACTTAACTATGAAACAAAGGGATATTTTAGTAAAAGGTCTTGCCTTTTTAAAGTCAACCAAAGCAATCTAATACTTACTTCAAGTAAATACAAAGATCAAAATAGATATTGTTAGGTGATACACGCAATTCAAAAGCTGAATTCTATCAGGACAAAAAGGATTCCATTTTGGATATCACTTTTGTCTGTTTCCGGGCCTGCAGAGGGTCATGGGCTGTGGTGTTGTGCCCACTGTGGATAGACGGTGTTTCTTACTTTTTCGTAAACATAAAGACACGCCCCTATAGGAGGAAACAGCATAGCTGAAGTCACTATGCCCCGTGACACCCAGGAAGATGATCCCTGTGTGGGTTTTCAGAACGGAGGAGGCTGCCTCAGCGACTTTTGAACGTAAAAGCTTAAAATACAGTTAGATGACTCAGTTAAGCTATTAATGCTATATACAGTGCAGTCATTACCACTTTTTTTGCAGATGGAGATCAGAAAACAGCTTCAGGGCCACGATTGGTCATCAGGAATAAAAAAACAGTCAGCACCCAGGTGTGGAACAGAGGTTATTGAGGGTCAGCCACCAAAGCTTTGCAAAGTCAGCCATAGGCTAAGGAAGCCGATAAATCTGGACTACACCACCAACAATGTGTGCTTCAGCATGGTGGGTACTAATTGAGTCATTTTATTAAGGTTTAATTATTAAAAATTAAGATTAAAATTAAATAAAGATTTTTATTAAGATTTCCCCCTAAGAGTCCAGTCATTTAAGGTACTGTATATATAATATGTAAAACTGTGAGGGTACTTACTCTCTTTTTAAAGTATATTTGCACATTTTTCTTTGTATCTTTGGTTTTAGTCTGACATTTATTAGGGTTTTAGGACTACGTTCAGGGCCCCCAGGCACAGCTTTGCTGTGGAGGGCCCCCTATCAAGAAAACTAATGTTCATTTCACTTCCTCCACAGCACATGTAATTTGGGGGCATTAAGCAAGTGCCTATTATACCTACAGCCAGAGCTGGCCCTGTTTATATAGCAGGAGTTTGAGAAATAAATGTGTGTCCAGGATAATCAAACATGCAGGTGATAAAATGAATGCCCTCCATTTTAAACAAATGGATCGGTATAGTTACATATTATTCCTGCCTACAATGAATCAAAGTAAACAACAGAATCAACCAAAAGAAATTATTAGGCTTCTGGGAAGAAAAGTTGTTGCCTAATAGATTGGAGAGGGATAAAGAGTGATTTCTACAGCTCCGGGCTTCATAGAATCATAATCCAAGACCTGTTATATAAAATGGGCAAAATCTGGGACAGTGTAGCTCTCCAAACTCTCCAAAACCAAGCTATTCTATTTATTTGGAGGGCACACAGAATGCTGGAACAACATGAAACAACATTCGCTTAGATCATAGATCATATTCGGCTGAGCTACAATCAGTGATGAGCATTCATAAGTCTAAGTCATAAAAAGTAACTTAGCAATACATAAAGTAACTATACAGGAACACAGGCTCAGAAAGAAGTAAATAAATACCTTCAATTTCTCTGGAAAGGTTCACCAAGAGTGTAACTTTGCAGGTGAAATGGGCATCAGTATTTCACGTAACAAATAAACACTGCAATATGCAGTAAAGAGCTCATACCAATACCACCTTGAACAAGTTCTCATCAATGAAGGAACGACAAAGTCTGCATCATGCAAAGAATTCTACAATTAGCCATCTATACATCAGTTGTATAATAAATGAAGAAGGTCGAAGATCTGAGGCATGTTCACAAGCCTTCCAGAATTATAACTTTCAGAATAGTTAACCAAGGCAATTTATGTTTTAGACTGGCTTAGTTCCAATTGAGAGGTTGTACTTAAAAATAAGAGGTAATTCTTAAAAAAATACGTAAATGCATCGGAATTGAAGCTGAGTGGCACGAAAAACCCTTCTGTGATGCAGTTACTATTAACTAGAGTTTACTGTTCATGCTAAGTGGTAAGGAAAGAGTAAACTGTTGTAAATTATTTTTAGTGAGTCTCTTAAATATCTGGAAGGGAACAGGACATTAGGTTCTGTGGGGGATAATGCAAAGCCAGAATGAGGCTGGAGAGGGAAAGAACAATATAGGAATCCTATATTGTGCGACTGCATGGTCGCCATGGAGATGGAAATCGGAACTAAGAAACCTGAGTCACTTTGCTGATGTGATCCTTTCCCCCTCAGAGGAATCTTAGTGCCAGAAAGACACTCCATGCGTCACTTACCTGCTCTTCACCATTATCTCACCATGAGCCTTTTGTTCCTGCTGCTTTCTGTCTTTTTGGAGCTTATTGTTGTCACTTGTAAGTATGTCCGTGTGTGTATGTGTGTCCGTGAGTAGCTTCTCAGCTTAAATATCTCCATTGAACAGCCTGTTGTGAATGACTCTGTGCTGTAATGCAACCCAATTAAAAAGCGGACTGTTCTGCAAAAATCTTTGTTGTGTTTGTTCAGAGAATTGAGAACTATTTTATAGTATGTTTTATCTGTGGGAATATTCTTGGTCCTTGGTTTTATAGCACCAGGTTTTAATTTAGCTCAATCTAAAACAAGCCTATTTTGTTGACTTTTACTATTTTGCAAAACTATCAAAGCATTGGCACCAGTCGATTTCGCACATTGAGTCTGTTTTGTTCTTGTCACTGTAAATCTAGTGTGCAAAATTGCGACTTTAACAATGATAATCAGATAATGACCCAAGGGGCACTGTAGGGAAGTGAATATGTCAAGAAGCAATCTCACAAGACAGGACATCAATTCTTCTGCCAGAGTCAAGATTTTGCAAAAGTTGCATCAGAGCTATACCCACAGAACCATGTAACACCTTAAATTTTTTTCAATAGCTAAAAAGACTTTGAAAGGAAGGATTTGTGAATTAAGGAAAGTGAGATGATGTAGCTGTTCATTTATGCTACCGTAGGTGACTAAGGGTGACATGTCTATTGGTCAAGGCAATTGATTACTAGATCTAAATCAATTTGACCTGTATGCTGTATGTTATGCAATAAAAAGGGAACCTTTTAGGACGGCGGGATAGATAGATAGACAGGCAGACAGACAGATAGATAATGTTATTAATCCTGAAGGAAACTGCAGATTTAATTAATAAACAGGAGTGTCATACACAAACCATGCATAGACTTTTCATTCAAGTTACTGTATGAGCAAACTGTGTACAACTCATTAGTAGTATTGTGCCTTAGTTAAACGTTTAATAGACCTATGACAAGTTCATACCTTTTACAATTAAACTGATTAAGTATGTGTGTAATGTGAATGATATATGTAGTCATATTCCGCTGAAAGTGCATTTTATTTGTCCAGGACATATTAGTCAGTTTAGACCACCTAATATCGTCTTTAGCCTGAAGTCATATATGATTCCAGATGATGTAATTTTCTTGTTCTTGACCATTGATCCCATTGCCTGGGTACCAAGCTGTCTGTTTTATTCCTTGCTCCAGGCTACTCCTTCGTCCAGAGCCGCATAGTGGGAGGATACGCCCCTGCACCCCATTCCATCAGATACATGGTGTCAATACAGAATGACAAAAGCCAGCACTTCTGTGGAGGATCTTTAATCAACAAGTACTGGGTGCTGACGGCAGCACATTGCAACATCGGGTGAGTGGCGGGTCTCCCTAATGTGCATTTTCAGTTCATGCAATTCAGTATTCAGTATTTTACATTACAGCTTTTACAACATTTTCCAGAACCACATAATTTATTTGAGCTGGCAGTTCTTATATTCTGGCTTATGTAGCTTGCAACGAGAAGGATTTGCAGTGTCACTGCTTTGCAGCTAGTTACTAACCTTTAACTACTAACTTCCATTACTTTTTATAATAGAATTATACTAGGTCTACTTGGTTTTAGTGAAGGTTTGAGTGCGTGACAATCTTACATAATGTAGTGCTCTACGGACATATGCCTATTTATCAAGATTGTGCAGAACATTTTTTATAAAACCACAAAAAAGCACTGCAAAATTCACCAGACACAACCACCTGCAATCTAACTGAGCTCTATCAGCGGAAGCTTTAGTAGCTCCATCCGCAACAAATTATGCCTTCCATCTGAAGCACAGATAACATAAAACAAGGATGATTTTATACCCCCAGTCCCTTCCATGTTCACACTTAAAGAGCTCACTGTCTCATCCTCAGACCCATAGCTGCACAGCCTAGTCAGATAACAGGCACAGGACCTGCTCTGGAGAACTTGTCGGCATTATCTCAAAGACGGCTTGTGCCAAAATCCATTGCAAGCTTCATCCTAATTATTGGTCAGTACATGGGTCCAAAAACTGAGTGCTGCAGTTACACTGCTGGGGGGTTGTGAGCAGATTTTTTGTAAATCAAATTCCTTATGTCAAAAGGCACAAATTTGAAAAATGACTTATCACGAAAAATATGGGCTGATATTTCTGCCGCTAGAAACTGAATCTGAATTGGGTATATTTGAATCTGAATTGCGCAATCCGGGTCCTTGAGGAAAAGTAATCAACCGCAGATTCACAACAGAACTCACTTCCACGTTTATGTCAGTTCTGTAGGTCTTGGTAAAGTGGAACTTCGTCTGGGAGAAAACACTTGAAGCGTGTGCTGGGATTCGGGATTTGCCCGCGAGTACCTGGCTGCAGGAGAGACCTGAGAGTGAATGTGCTGTGTCAGGACCCAGTGCACTCTCAAGCCCCAATAAATCATTCCTAAAACACCAATACACCATTCTGTAAGACCTATCGATCGGGGGTGCGTTTCCCAAAAGCTCTTTTTAACAACTAACGTAGTTGCATGGACTCATTCAGTTGCATGGTTCTAACTATGTAAGTTAGCAATTATGCTTTTGGCAGACGCTTTACTGTTTTACCGTGCCTGATTGTAATTCTCTCAATGTGTGAGATGTCTGACGTAATAATTTATAATGTAATGATTAATGTACATGGGCCGAACGTACAGCTCTCCTTACTACAAACAACACGTCTGTACCTGAAAGTAGACGTATGAATAGCTGTAGATGGCATAAGCAGATCTCATACTGAACTTAATACTTGGTTCATTTTATCTTGGACGAAGCAAATACCAATTGTGTTAATAACCAGGTACAATGCACAATTCATTCAAAATATTTGTATTATATTCTGACTTTTTTTTTTTTTACTTTATTTTGATATCCCTACTCTATCTGCCTAGCTTGCGGTAACCTGTCTGCTTCTGGCTAGCTACCTGAGGCTAATGCTGCCTGCACAGAAAACATGACGGGAATAAGAAAGTCATTTTCTCTCAGTAACAAATAGACTCATCAAAGCTTATGAGAAACTACCAAAAACGAGCCAACGAGATGCAGCAACGAAACAACATTGAGCTGTACTTTGTGTACTGTACTGCACTGTAGCGCGTATTCAGTAATATTCAGTTCAGTAATTTAACTTGTACAGCACTGTATACTGTGTGTAATTCCGATACGCTATATTACGTTCCGGACGGTACGTACTGTACATAAAATACTGCTTATTGTAGTTTCGTTGTTGCACCTTAATTGTTGGCTCGTTTCTGGTAGCGGCAGGTAGCTGTATACCCAGATGCAGACGGGTTACCATAAGGCAAAGGAGAGCAATCACAGTAAAGTAAGAGAAGAATTACCTAATTTGAAACAGCTGTACTGTATTTTGAATGAGTCAATACAATTCAGTAAAGAGCGAGGTTGTCCGTTTTATTACCTCATACATGTAAAAAATATACAAATGTTTAATTAGATCGTTATCTGCCCAAGACATGAAAAGAAAAAATTGGTCATATATAGTGATCATCTGCTTATATCCTCTGTATTTATATACATACATTTATATGAACTGCGGTATTTTTCAGAAGTATGATACAGGCAAGATTATACTGTAAATATTCGGTTGCATCTACCTTTGAGAACAGTGACAATGCGTTATTATCTTACAGTCCCATAATATTATAGCATGAGGGAAAAACGGAAGGACGTATTGAGGCTTGGGAGTGCACCAGTTCGAGTGTTTTCTCCCAGGCAAAGTTCCACTTTACCGACAGTTCGACCTGCAGAACTGTCGTAAATGTGGAAATGAGTCCTATAGTCGATTACTCTTCCTCAAGGACCCGGATTGCGCGTGTCAATAATTTGAAATTGAATTGTGAGAGCTGAAATTGAATTGGGAGAACTGAATTTATAAGTATGTGCAATTCGGATTCAAAACCACCATATTCAGATTCAGTTTCTAGTGGCACAAATATCAGCCCATAGAAAACCCCCTAAAAAACTATATAGACTCCCTATAAACACCTATGTCCCTATATACTATAAAGTATTTCCCTTAAATGTATAAACTTTAATAATGCGTACGAACAACAACACCAAACAACAATGCAGTGGAACCGCACCAAACACCAGGTAAATAAGACAATATATATTTTTTTAATTTATAAGCTTTTATTTTATACATTATAACATATTATTTTGCATATTTTAACACTGGCTGATCAACGTAGGGCTGCGTAAACTGATTTGGGACAATTTACATTTTTCCCATAGATTTTTAACAAAAACCGACGTAAAATTCGACGTAACACAAATTAACCATGCTAATAAAATAATAAAATTGTAAAAAGCATAAAAAACATTCAATGTCAACTGCAACCGCAACAGGCTGATTGTGATAAATGCACAACCCCCCCACCCCCCGCCCGCCATACTAAGAGAAAACTGTTTAGAAAGCTGACTTTTGGTTAAGGTAAGACTAAATTATTTCCCTTACATGACATCAAAGGAAAGAGCAGAGGTTTAGTAGGAACAAAGGGTTTAATGTTTCGTTCAGGCGAATGCTACATATTTAATTCAGGCTGGGGTACGAAATAGCTCTTTTTCCCTCCTAGGTCCAACCAGATGGTCATTGTGGCGGGGGACTATTCCCTGACAGTGTATGAAGGAACAGAGCAGTTCTTTACACCACATGTCCTGGTTCCCCATCCGGAGTATGACAAGAGCACCAACAATGCTGACATCATGCTTATAAGGGTGGGAGATAAACCCGTAAGGTTATGAAAAGATGTTATTCTTATTAACGTAGAGAGCGAGAAGTCGGGCATCGCAGAAATGATGGCTATGAAACATACGTACTTGTCGTTTGCTGTCATATGTCGTCTTACCGTCGTTCTCCGTGAAATACAGTTCTCATGAGGTTGTTTACATGATATTCTAAAGGAATAGCCATATGCAGACCCACATTTCAAACACGGTGTAGTACAGCATGGCCTCACGTTCGCTGTGCAATGGTCACACTGCAATGCATTTTTAGCAACAACTCATGATGGACCAAAGCAGATGCTCTAACATGTCTCCATATTGAGGCGTAGGCTATTTTGTGATCAAAGCTCAGCTGGAAGCTTGATGTAGAGGTCTACATTCTCATTTACCACTTACTGTGCGGTCATGCTTATAACCCTCACGGCATTACATTGTCAGGCTCATCTGAGTCACTCCAGGGGCTTAAAGTGCTCATTAGGGGAATGGAATCACTCAACATATGCAGCAAAGAACATTTCACAAATATTCACAAATCCTGTCTGCAAATGGAAGCCAGTTTATAGATTAATAATCTGCAAACAATGACTGAATGAGTCTGTGAAATGCAAATATATCCACACATATTACAAATAAATTTTATATTGTCTTACATTGTATTTAATAACCGAGGGAAGTTCTCTGATTGGCGTTTGGGTTTAGATGAAAACTATTGACAGTTTCTTGCACTTGGAAATTGACCAAGGCAAATCATAATGCTGCCACAATGTTGTTCTAATGTAATAATCTATGTCACCTGAGTTGCCTGCTTGCTCTTCCCTCTCTAGTTAAAGGTCCCCGTGCACTTAAACAGCTTCGTGACAGTGGCCCCCCTACCACGCCAAGGGGCCTCGGTGTCCGAAGGGCGAGTGTGCCGGGTGTCTGGCTGGGGGTATACCAGCCCCATCGGGGCACAGATCCCAGCCACCCTCCGCACTGTAAAGGTGCCCATCGTCTCTACTGTCCATTGCAACAGCAGCCAGTCCTTCGGGGGCAACATCACGGCCAACATGATATGTGCTGGATACTCTGCTGGGGGAAAAGATGCCTGTAAGGTAGGCAGGGACTCATGACTGATCCTACAAAAGTCCCAAAGTCATGTAAATGACTTTAATATCTCTTAATTCTCAATATATTGTGATTTTGTTTCTTTCACATTTAAAGAGCAAATTTTCAAAATATGTTTTCAAGAAAATTTCTGAAGACTTGTTCCACCCAGTCACAAAATCACGAATGCGTATGTGCCATGTGTGGTGTCCTCGTTCAAACTGATTACGGTAACAACTCTTATGAGCTGACAGCACTGTGTTAGCATAAATTGTGTTGTATGATATAATCCACTAATCAATTACCTCTCCCAGCACAATGTTTATGATAATATAGCTGACCTTTGTTGACACAATTCATTTTGATGACACAGCACATTGTTAGAATGAGCTTTGTCAATTAAATACAACCAGGGGGCAGTGTGCGGTTCAGCGGGTTAGGGTTAGGGTTAGGATGCTATGCGAGTGATTGGACGACTGCTGGTCCAAATCCCCTGGTCAACAGAGTGATTTCACTATTGAGTTCTTAACCCCCATTTGCCCTAGAGGGAGTCTGACTCTGCTTTCTGAAATATGCACATAGCCTTGGAAAAAATCTATCAAAAATGTAAGAAACACTTCCAAGTATACTGAAACTTAATACAGTGCATAATATTAATAACAATAACAATAACATATTTCAACAAATATTATTAAAAACACACCTCTTCAAATAATATTATTTGTCTTGTATTTAAATAAAACTTATTATTTTTATAATACAGTATAGTACTAAAGAAAGAGATAGAGGGAGAATATGTGTGTGTGTGTGTGTGTGTGTAGTCATGTTAAAGAAGAAGAAGAAACTTAAAAAAAAGAAGAAACTTAATAAAAAAGTTTAGGTTATTGTTTTCATGAGCATCACAAAGTTGTTTTTTTTTATGGCTGGCATTCCTACGTACGAATTGTCCGTATGTTGCACGTTCGTGACTCTACCCTGTGTTCAGTATGTCTGCCTCAGGCCTTAGAGATAGTGACTCTCAGAGTCTTGTGATGTCATCTCAGGGGGACTCTGGCGGCCCACTGGTCTGTGAGGGCCGTGTCTACGGTGTGGTTTCCTGGGGGAACAGCTGTGCCAGCGCCAAATATCCAGGTGTCTACACTGCCGTTTCCCAGTTTCGCAGCTGGATAGACCAGACTATTAACAGCTTCTATGGCAAGTATATAACCACAGCGACTAACTTAGCTTATATCAGCAGCTGCAAGAGCAGTACTTTCTGCGGTCACATCCGCTTGCTGCATTTTCACCCCGTTGGTTCGCTGGCATTAAACTATGCTTGAATGCAGCTCATTATTTTTTTAAAACCATCTGTTTTGTATTCCAGGCATGCGAGAGAAGGTTTGAGGCTTGTAATTTTAATGCTTTAAAATTGAAATTTAATTTATCATTTGTAACCGTACTATATTCTTCTTTCCCCCCTTTTAGACTGTTTCTTATAAGTGCCTGTGCCATTCAACAGAGCTTCCCTGTTGCACAGTCCTCAGCCAGAGCTGGAAAGAAGTTCATGAAACTTCTGAAGAAGGTCACCAGCAGACCGTGCTGGTGTCCCAGGAGGTGGAAATGCTCCACACGCATGGCCAGAGAAGATAGCTCTGTCAGACTCCTTTGGAACACAGAATAATTAAAGAGATATGGGCCATAATATTGCCTTTGGGAGTCTCGGAGCTGAGTAAAGATAGATCTGTAAAGTGAATGTACTGGACCGAGGTAAAATTTCACTTGCCTCTGTAACGTAAATCTGGGACATCAAAACATAATAAAAAAGGGATCATATTTAAAAATAAATTACTTCAGTAAAATATTGAATTATTACAGTATTAAAGCTGTCTCCTTCTGTTCCTAGGATGCGTAAAGTGCAGTTCCCCAACTTAAGGATAACATAGTCATCATTGTACGATTAGATTGCTTGGAATGTTCTCAAAGCTTCTAGAAGAATATGGCTGTCTGTCTCCACTCCATTACTCTGTAATGGCACAGAACCTGAGCTGCTGTGATTCCTGTACTCCATGTACCTCCCGGTGTCAAAAGAAAGCCGATAGTATCAGAAATCTCGACGGCCTCCTGCAAACTCGATAGGGCCATAAGCTGAATAGTTTATGACCTGCTCTCTGGTTTCTCCAACTCTACATCCTCGTAAAATCATGTCCAGGCCCAGCACCACATGACTGGCTTACAAGCAGATGTTTGGTTAAAAAGATTTTTTTTCTTGTCTCATTGATCAGTTGATTGAATCAAGGAAATTTCAGGCCATACTCCATATACTCCAGGTCAAGACCTCCCCTCGTAGTGGTCCCAGAGGATTTTAATGCCATTTTTTGTCACACAAATGTGCTGTGTGCCCAGTATCAGTTTAGACCAGGCAAATGGATGCAATTCCCAGGGGATCTAGATCATTTGGTAAAAAGACAAATGGAACGAGTCAGAAGTCATAGCAGATGGAAATGAGATTAAATTGAATGTGTCTCTGCAGCCCAGCTGTTTGTGTAGTGTTCATACCTGGCTTATTTTAAGTTTATTTGTAGTGTATTAGGTTCATATTTAGAATCAGATGTCTTACATGCCCTCAAACGGTTATTCATAAAGTAACGGAGTAGTGTAATGAAGCTTGACCTGAGAAGCTTTCCTTACTAATTGTTAGGGAAAATAACAGCAATATGTACAGTATAACCTGCATCAAGGCACTTTGGTGTCTTGAGAATTAGCTTTTCCTACCCATCCTCATTGCTTTGGTGGATCTTGACAGTGGCAGGTTGCGGCATATTCTGAGGGGGTGCACATTTAGCAAACTGCTGGGGCTATGTTGGTAGTGTAGCTTGCCTAGGGCACCACATAGGCTTCGACCAGCACTGTCTAAATCAGGGGTCTTCAACTCCGGTCCTGGAGAGCTACTGTCCAGTAGGTTTTCTCTCCTGCCTGGCTTCTGATGACCCACAGCTGTTCTCAGGTAAATACCAGGAACAGGTGTGACTCATCAGAAGCCAGGTGGAATAGAAAACCTACTGGATAGTAACTCTCCAGGACTGGAGTTGGAGACCCCTGGTCTGAATGTTTCAGTACACTGTTACAATGTTCTGTTATACACTGAAATCACCACAAGGGGGCGCATAAATACTACACCAAATACCAGACCCAGCTTCGCTTCACACTGTCCTGCTCACAAGCATTAACACAGACACACACACGTGTTTGTAATTATGTCTTTGTGGGGACTCTCCATTAATTTCTATGGGGAAACTCTAATCCTAACATGACAACCGTAACCCCTACCCAGCCCTAAACTTAACCATACTGTACGTTACCAAACAAAACAGGAGACTTTTGGCATTTTTAGTTTTTGGATTGCATTTACAGATCTTTGTGGGACCTGAAAAATAGTCCCCACAACATAAAAATAACAGGTTTATGTCACATTGTAGGGGACATTTGGTCGCCACAGTGTAATATAAACATAATCTACTCATACACACACACAGACCATGGGTGAAGGCAGAATTTTGATTTGTGAAGAATCAAATTCAAACAATCTTATTCAAACAACTACACTCCTGAGACAAACTGTCCACATTAGGGAATGAAAAATACACCAGTTCCATGGATTAAATGTTATGATTTTAAACTTATGAAGGTGTAACACCACTGGCATACATTACCCTTCCCCTTGGGCTGACACTCCTGCGGGGAGGGGGGTCACACATACTGTATGGGAAGTGAGTGGCATTTCGACTCAAGAGGAGAGATGACCATAAGGCGGTGATCTGAGACAGGACATCTACTACTGCCCCTTGTACCACACAGGCCGTCCACCAGAATCCACAATTGATGTAACTTTCTGCTTGAGCGCCGGTGGGCGAAATATGTCTGAGAATTTGTCCCAGGGAATATCTTTCCGCTGAGTTACAAGGCTGTCTGTTTTAAGGCCAACCAGCATGAAAATAGGCCAACTCTCCAGGTCAAAAAAGCCCGAAATTCTCCCCCAACCTTGCTTGCCAGAGTTTCTCCCATTCTGGAACAAGTGCTGTGCATTTCCACTGCAAAAAACATGGTTCCAGCATGGCACCACAGAAAAGCTAGGCTCAGAATTTGGAATTGTAAAATCAGTGAAACAACTTGCCAGCTCATTT
Source organism: Petrocephalus sullivani (assembly GCA_026780845.1). Taxonomy (NCBI): domain Eukaryota; kingdom Metazoa; phylum Chordata; class Actinopteri; order Osteoglossiformes; family Mormyridae; genus Petrocephalus; species Petrocephalus sullivani. The sequence continues at coordinate 21,403,991 of JAODKM010000099.1, read as the reverse complement.
TTTTACCCAGTGAAAAACTAAAAATCGATATGCTGTCCAGATTTATTGATAAATTAAAAACACTACACAGGTCTAATAAATAAAATTCTGGGGCACTCGAGTAGCAAAAATATCATGAGGCAGGCAGCAAAGTAAATTTTTCAGCAGACTCTTTTATTCCTTAATCCTTAGAAGGTAAAACAACAAGTGAGAATAAACTGACATACACACACAGACGGGGGGGCCTTTTACGGAGACAAAAGTGGATACAGGCAATAGAAACTGGGCACAACAAGTCATACTCCGAACACCTTTATTCGGCTCAGCAGCTTATAAAAACTTGTTAAAAAAATGGAATGCATATGGACCTCTACTTTCACCTCTTCATATGTAACATTTCAGTTCTGTTCTGTTTTGATGGAAATGCAGGCAGGTTCTGAAAAGGCACCAAGGGAGAACCAGCCCTGCAGCCAGCCCAGCTGTGTTGGTGGAAACGAAGCATATGAGGCATATGAGAAGCATCTTCTCTTCATTCACTCATAGCATTTGCTGCAGTTCAGTTAGAACGAATGCAAAGATGAGTTGTTTGTCTTTCACTCAAGAGTGCCGCTAAGCTGACTCCTTAGCGAAAATCAAATTTATTATCCATTAACTGCAACTTTGAGCTAATCTCTTCCCTTGGGGAACTGGAATCCCACGGCTAGATTATTAGCCGTCATCTTCTGATGTCTTTTGGAGTAAGTATGAGACAGGACTATAAAATGAACAGCTTGAAGGGCGATCATAAGAAGCGTACGAACTTAACATTGCCCGTCCTAAAAAATATGTTTTTTAAAGAAAGCTGATTTGGCGGTAATGCAAGTTCAAAGCACAAAAGGATATGAAGTGATTGTGGGAGGGGCAACACTGGCGCCTGGCCAGGCCTGGGTTAGCCATAGCATGGGCAGCTTGAGGCAATAAGATGCAGGAAAAACATGTCTGTACACCCCTCTTCCATGTTATAAAGACATGTTCTGAATCTAGAGAATGTTCTCTCATTACCCGACTCATTAAAACCAACTATTGTGATGGACAAAAGCTGGCCGACTTAAAATAAGGACTAACCACTTTTCACATATTTGTTGTTCAGCTTCATCACTCAGAGCAAACCAATGTGTGCATGCCCTAGAAAACAGCAGTTGGCTGGTTTATCTTGATTGTGTGTTGTGCTACTTAATTAAGACAGATGGCACCCTTTAGGTCCCATTATTTAAAACCTTCTCTAACCCTACAGTGTTTCCTTCAGAAGAATTATTTTGAGGGAGAGAACATGTGGCAGAAGGCAGAGGAGCATGTTCTGCAGATCATTGGCTCTCTTAATCTTAATCTTACCCTGAGAAACCTGGTATTATGTATTTCAGAATTTAACTTGGTAAAGATGTCAAGTAGTAACTGTTTTTTACGACAGCCTAAGGGTACACAACTGTAATTCTGCTTCTTCATGGATAAAAACAACATTTATAGATTTACTACAGAGCAAGCAGTGAAGCCCCAAACATATTTTTGATATAACAAAGTCCAAGTCTGTTATGTAATTATAATACTCCAGCTTTTAGAGTTTGGAACACAATAAATGTTTCAAAGGGAAAAAAAAAATGATATTATATTGATAGATGTGGTGTGTTTCAGATGTAACCTCTGGAATAGCCGTGGTCTGTTATTTTTTATAGTATTTACCTCCTTGTTTTTATTTTCATTATGAGTTCAGGACTTTTTTAATTTAGAAGGTCACATTGTAGAGTTGGACTGGATGGTGTCTAGTTATTAATAAGGGTCATTTTTCATGTACAGCTGACAGGCCCAAGTGTTCACAACAGTTTAGCATTAAATCCCACAACTAAAGTGAGGCTGAGTACTCTTCAGTGGGTCGTAAAAAGCCGCAGATACGGCAATGCTACGATAAATTGCCTAATCGGATGCTTCTGCCAGTTTTGGCAGATAAACTCGAGGAACAAAGACATACATTGCTGTGACATTTATGACGTAATTTATCACAGCTATTAATCACTGTTTGGGGAGACCAAGAGGAAACTTTGTTCTCATTGCTGGATGGGATGGTCCAGCTTGTGGATGATGAAACACTTTCCTTTCTCCTGCAAATGACCCCTTTCTCTGCCCCATCTCTCTTCCAGTCTTTTCTGGAGAATGACATGCCTGGCATTTAATAATATGATGCAAGCTTCCTATCCAGACAAAAAGCCATGTGCAAGTTAATGTTAAAGTGGTCTTCACAAGAACGAACACTCGTTTTCAACTCAGAAAATCATTTTCCGGTAACTAATTTGACCAGACTTAATGATAAATTCTATTAAACTGATTAAACTTTGGCAGTAGAACACAAACACAAAACATATAACCTATAGTTACTGTAATTCACCAATCCATCTTCCACACCTTCTTATCTAGTAGAGCAATGCGATGAGTGTGGATGCAGGGTGGTGTATGGCTCAATGGGTTAGACCTCTGTGATCAGAAGGTCATCAATTCCACTCCCATCCTGAGGAGAATAATCACATCCCAGTTGGGTTCTTGGGCAGAATGCCAGATAAGTGCCCAGACCCTGTGGTTGGACCTCAAACTTGACTCTCAACTGCATAGATGTGTTTATGCCTCATGTCACAAAGGCATATGGTCACAGACTCATTTTGAACAATTTAGTGTCACTAACTCACCTAAACCCCACTCCTTTAGAGCAGTGTCTCCCAATCTGATCAGGAGCCCCCAGGTGGTCCATGCTTTTGCTTCCTCCCGGGTTCTGGACGTGGACAGTCTGGGGGCCCCGAGGACTGGCTTGGAAAGTACTGCTTTAGACTGAGGGAGGCAATCGGAGATTCGGGAGGAACCTCAAGTGAGCACAGGGAGAATTATACACACAAAAAGTCAGGGTCAGGAACTGAACACCCCTAGTGTGAGGCCGCACCACTTAGTCACCATGCCGCCCACATGCCATTAAAGCTGCTTTTAAAAAATATAAATCTATAAGAAGTCTTTCAGTCTGCCTATTAGAAACCATTTCTCAGTTAAAGTTTAATTACCAGTTTTTGTGAGGAATGTATTCTTCTGAGCTTTTAGGGCCAGGCATAACGTATTCGGCTTTCAAAGCTACCATTATATATTCCTCAAGAAAAAAAAGGGCCATAGATAAAAATGGTAATTAATTACACAATTTCTGGTTATTTGCCAGTAAGGTCAGTAATATTAAGAACTTCCACAGAGGAATCAGCACAATCAGTGTGATTCCTCAGAGACAGACTGACAGGCCACATGGGCCAGAGAGAAGTTTCTCTCAAAGGTGAAAGTGTATTTGTGACTCTTCTTTTGTTCTTGACCTATAAATTCAGAAAGAAAGAGTTTTTCTTTTTATTGGGTATATAAGTATTTTGTTGCCTTGTGTAGAGTTTTACTACTCTAGAATGGTATTCACTAGTAAGGCTTAAATGTCCACCATTTAACGTATTCAGCGTTCAAAGCTACCATTATACAGTCTGGAAGTCTATACCATAGGCCATAGATAAAAACGGATATTAATTACACAATATTTGGTTATTTGCCAGCAAGGCCAGTAATATTGAGAACTTTAATCCACAGAGGAATCAACACGATCTTTTTTATACTGGGAGTCAAAATGAAATGCCTGTGTGTTTTCTTTCTGTGTTCCACATTGATGAAAGACATCATGAAGAGGTTCAAAGCAGCTGGCACCGACTGCCTGTTTCACATGTCTAGCATAGAGACACAGAGTCACCCAGCTCTGCTATAACAATGCAGTAATGAGTGTGGCATTATTTCAGCAAAAGTCCTTTGCTGTGGCTGTCAGATTTACTGATCCCCCACCCC
>JAODKM010000099.1:21376572-21390299 GCA_026780845.1 Petrocephalus sullivani | reverse complement strand
TTTTCGCCAGAGGTTGCCGGCGGGGGCCAGGCGGCGCGGGGGCCTGCGGGTGGGGTGGAATCGGGCCGGGGTCGTGCAAGGTCGATAAAATTACCATGTCCCGAGAACAAACCACAATGCTGGACAACTATAATGCCAGCAGGAGAGTTCAGCTATTTCTCTTAAATTCTCATACATTGCTTAGTGGAGTCTCCTCAATGCTCTGCTACTGTGGCCACTTAGAAAGCCTGATATTTGGCACCAGCTATGGCTATATGACATATGATGTGCAGGTAAAACACTGATGTCTCTCCTGAAGTTGAGTCTGTAACCTTCGGGTACAGAGCCAAACCACTGCTACTCTTCTCCATACGGCTGTCTCATTCTATTGCCACGATAACTATATTTCAGCTGTCCATTTATCCAGTCGTATCCACACAGGTCCAATATGTGTATGCTGGGAAAGCCAACAAAAACCCTTTAGATGGTTTATTTGAGTTTATTTGAATCTGGTATTAGATTCAAATAAATTCAAAACTGAAAGAAGTGTGTGTGTGTGTGGGGGGGGCTTTATAAAACCTGTGCCAGGGCTGCCAGGGAAAACCTATTACATTCTAGCATGGTGTGCACGTGTGGGTGGGTGTGCATCTAGAGGTGAGGGGTGGGCTTTAGGAAATTACAAACCATTATTCTTTCCAACATCTTAATGTCTCGCATGGGTTCCTTGATTTCAGATTGCTCATTTTCCACCTGCTGACTTTTAATATGGGGGCCGCCCTACGAGGCCTCGCTATTGCCGAAATGCCACGAGTTCAATTACACAAAGAGGAGCTGCGTGGCCGGGGCTTTACTGAAGTATAAGACGCAAAAAATATAAGGCCATGATATAATGTCACCGGGGCCTGCCTCCAGTACAGCTGTGTCCTTACACACTCAAGCTATACTGTACCTCTCTAGTCTCTATTCTAGTCTCTCTTCTACTCGTTTAATTGTCAATCCTTCTTTTCCCTCCATTTTTATCAAGCAATCATTCAGTTAATTAACACTACACCAGGCCACTGCCAGATTTTCAAATCTGTAGGGTGCTGATCAGTTTTCACAGTAGGAATTTGCAATTATGATCTTTAATTCTACCTAAATTTTACTTAACATAAACTATGAAAGCAAAGAAATTGGCACAAGTCACTGAGACAACACCGGTGCTTCAGGCGGATGCTCAGTAATTCAATACCAAAATGATTCAGTGGTGTAACGCACTTGTAGTCCTGTTTAACCTGACTGAATGAGATGGCACACAAATCCGGGTTTAATAATTGGTGAATCCTGAATTAGTGGGTTTATACCCATAATGCAGCTGAATACCAAGAAATACATCAAGCTAAATTATTAAAGCAGTGTGCCCTCCACTCTGCCACCGCATGCTTGTACCCCAGGTAATCAGGAAGTCTTGGTTTACAGCTTGAAAGTTCCTACACTCTCCAATCAAGTGAAAGATATCCAGTTTACATGTGAAATACGCTTCGGTTACATTGTGTTCCTAATAATTAATAATAATCTTGAAAATAATTATTTCTTGATGAAGGATTTGTTTTCCTTTAAATACATTTATTTCAAATTTTGGGCTTTTCTCATTTCTTTTCAGTGTGAGATGAAGTTATTTCACTGAAAGGTGGATTTTCGCTAATCTTTTCACAAATCTTTACAAGGGGTGCCAATAATTGTGGACGACATTGTATGTATGCATACAGACTTTTGCCTCTGCAGTTGTGCTTTTAAAAACATATATTACATGGCTTGTATTAATTATGCAGTTTGTAAATTTATCAGCCAATGGTATTTTTCCATGTTTATTTAAAATACAGTTGAGGACTGACTACTATCAAAATGATATAATCGTTTCCAAAGATCGTTTCCGTAGAACTCAAATTTTCATGTAACTCAACGATGCAACAAAAAGCCAAAGATGTTTACACAGCACTCTATAAGCAATAACCGTCCAACATGCCTCATCATCATTAGATATTCAAGAGGTTCGGGCTTTTTTTTTTTTTTTCAAAACAGCGGCATTCCAATTTTATAGTGATGGCAGAAGACTTCAAAATGCTCCAGTTTTAAATAGGCAAAGCGGCATATGTGAACCAAATGTAAATGCCTGGATAGATCCAGATATTGAAAATGTGATTCTCATCTCACCAGGCTGATCCAGCCAGTCCAGACAATGAATCACACAAAAATAGTTTGTTAGCTGCACTGAGTGTATGACAATGCAAACAAGCCACGTCATTGCGATGAAGTGCTGCTGCCTTAAAACGCGATGATCTGCAATAAGTGTCCTAACCCTAACCCTCTTCCTACACAAGCCCAAGTCCTGGAGATTAGAAGAGGCAGACCCGTCCGTTCAGAATCTCCATCTAGCTCCTGCTTTGACAAAAATGTTTACAGGATATCTGCACATTTGAAGTGTTGGCACTATTGCAGTTGTCCACGTACGTTTCTAAATGTTGAGGGTTGTTCGAGGATTTATGCAACACAACTCTTGCTGGACTAACCAGGCCAATAACTTAAATCTGCTAACTGGGCCATTTTCATAGGATTTCTGAGGTGTTGTTATTCTCATGTGAGAAAAAAGAAGCTCTGTGATATGGCCTACATTTATTCATCTGAATATTTTCCATACCAATACATGGTGGCATTGAGCTTGTAGTTATCCCATGGATTGCAATATGAAAGGAAGGGGGCGCCCTGGATGGGGTACCATTCCAGCATATGACACACACACTCGTACACTGAATCACACATTATGGCCAATTTACAGACATATATGATTATATATGCAGTTAGGCAAATTTTTGAATGGGGTCATTTTTTGAATGGACTTTTAGCATCCTTTAAAAATGTCAATAAAATAGCACTTTTGGGCTTTGAAAGGAAATGGGAAGTTATTGCATATGTGTAAAATTCATGACTTGGATCTGACATTGCTGAAGTGTGTCCATTCAGCAACTGACCCCGATCAACAATCATCCTGCTCTTCCCCAAAGGTTTTAAAAAATAATAATTATATTAATCCTGCGACTTGACCAAGAAAGGCAGTTAGGAGACTGATTGGATGTTTTATATTTTTTAGATCTGAAAGCAAATGAAAATGCCAGTTAAATTAGTTTAAGCAGATAAGATGCTAAAAATTAATAATAAGGACAGGATATATTAAAGGGTATAAAATGGTTTCACAATATAGGAGAGTTGCAAGTTTTTCTTACAAAGTAGTTTCAGCCAGTAAACAAATGCAAAATCCTTTGACTATTTGGCCTTGAGGGTATGAAATTATTAATTAATACTCTACTTATGAAATACATTACTCCACTGCCAAGCACCATGCTAATTCCATCCCGACGGTCGCGCTTAGCTGAAAACAATTACTGTACATGCCATATGGAAATATACTAAATATGAGTTGTAATGTTCTGATGATGTTCATGTTTCAGTCCAGAAGGACTGTCAAGTCGCTAATCAACCCTTAAACCTATTCATCCCAGCTACCTAGCGGCAAATTTTTTAATGGGTCTTGCCCCAACAGTCTAAAATAATTCTTCCCAACAGCAAAATTGCAAATTGTATAACCCTTACGCTCAAACTGAAGTCATTGAATCTATTCTATGTATTCAACCATACTACAGAAAGTTATTGATGACAATGGCCCTGCCTATCACAACATGACTATATCTTTCCCTAATGAAGGGTGTCCTTATATTGACATTCTTTCACCATGATTACTACTGTTTGTGTTCCAATGACTAATTCACTTCTCTATATTTAAATCCATTGTAAAGAAAAATCTTCATCTATCAGAGCTGGAGCCTTTTCTCCTTGGTGCATTAGTCATTGGATAACCTTAGGCTTTTGCAGTAACATGGTCGCTATGCTTCAGATTTATTAATGCAAAATATAATGTCACAGATATATGGTATTTTCATAAACTGTTGTTCTTATGAGTCTAGGAATGAATTTATACTATAATAAGTGACACAAGAATGGTATGCATGCATGTACACCTTGATTTATGTACTACATATTTGGAAGACATTATTATTATGATGTTATGATTTGCTACTCCTAGCACTGGCAATAAATAATAAAATTCTAAATAAATACTAAAACAGTAAACACCAGGAGGTATGTTTAGCTTGACTAGCAGTGATTGCTTGCAAATATGCTGCAGTTTATATTAGAAAGGAAAATGTGCCCAGATTCTGACATTGGTTTTGTTTTTGTTTCTCGGCAGGAATCCCATGTTGGTCGTGTTTGGCAAAGTAATCGTACTCTGTTTTCGATCAATTTTATCTGGTTTCTTAGCAATTAGTACTGTGTTCAGTTGGTTGTGACCAAATTTTAGTCCACCGTTAAGAACAGTCAAGCTTCTTAAAAGTCTTTGGCGATATAACGGTGTTGTGCAAATCTTACTGTATGCATTACTTGTTATATTTGGTTTACTTTCTACTTATTAGAGTTGTTTCATAGTATGATGGCATGAGATATATAGAAAGATCAAGGGTATCTAAAGCTAACTAACTCATTCTGTAAAATCTACTCATCTGCATTTATAAATGCTTTCACAATATTAACTTACTAGAGACGTTTAAATATGCTGTGAATACATTCATGTGAACTTTGTATCTTGATCCTTACATAATATTTTAATTCCAAGTTACTTGAACTGCACTCTGATTGACAAGTTCCCTTCTTGGGTTGTAGCAAGGTCATAGATAAGGAAAGAATGGTATTAAAGATCATAATATAAATCCTTCTAGACACTCAAGTGCTTTAGCATTATATTCATGGTGGTGAGAAATCGTACCCAGGTGGCAATGCAGTATCACAGGGTGAAAATTTGCCCTGTGAATTGTTAAAGTATCTTGTTTCACATTAAAAGTTTTGTCCAAAAAGCATTTAACTCACTGTAGTTAACAGTTTTATTTTAGCGGTTTTTGACTCTTGATCCGTTTGATTGTAGCAGTAACCCAGAGTGCATGATGCAACTTCCCCCAAGCTAAGGGTTGATAGCCTTTATTTCCCCATCTGGAAATCACTACAAAGTTAAATATAAGGTGTGGTTATGTATTTCTTTGTCACTGTATGCCTACTAGGTGTATTGTAACATAAAATTAAGAAAGCACGCAAGACTATGTAATGCAAGTAAAACTGGACCTAAATATAGTGTCATAATGCATCTCCAGCAGTTTGGTAAAACCTGAATTTATTATTGCATGTTCAACCAAGAAGCATTCAATCCATCCTGCAACTTTTTCTGCCCAATCTCACCAAGCAGGATACTGACAAAAGACTGGGTGGATAGGATGTTCTGGAGAAGGATAGGATGTTCTGGATGATATTATCCTATCCTCCAGAGACCCTATGTACTCATATGGGGACATTACATTTTGGCTTCCCTGCTCCATAATGTGTTATTTTGCTTAACTTAGACCTGATGTATGCATCCATATCCTGCCATCAGAATCCCACCAAACCTTCAAGAAATGCCGCAAGACACATCTCTTCCAGAAAACACCTCAACTATCCCTCCAGCTATTAACGTTTTTAATCTTCATCTGTAATTAATGGTGTGACATTCGCAAATGATTCGTTCACTGGGAATGAGTCCCTTACAGGACCAATACACTCACGCTCAATTCCCTGCACAGATTAGTTTTATCGTTCTTCCACTTGTCCTCAGAAATGTGACTCGAAAGCTGCTTTCCTCGTCGACTATGACCAGTTGGAACCAGTGAGGCACGTGAGAGCGTACTGTCAGCAAGCATATTATTGGTTGGAAACTAAACCTGGGAGTCAGGACTGAATGTATACACCTACAACAAACAAATAAAGGAGAGTCTCTCATTCACCACTAACTCGCTAATTTCATCACTCTATTGGGTCTCTTGTTCTGAATGTTATCTTTTCACTGGTTTTTGATTTGAAAATCTCTTACGTTCTTTCTATGTATGCTTGTTCCAGTGTGCTAATTTGCACTTCTTACTGGTCATTCAATGGAAGCACAGCGTAGCTGCTAGCATTATTTATTGGCTCCTGTGATGTACTGTCTGCCTCATTTGTACATCGCCCTGGACACTAAATAAATTTATGTTAGTACTAATAAGAAATGTGAATGGCAAAACAGCAAACTCAAGTAATATGGAGCAACACGTCTGAGCTCTGTGTGATACTTACTGTTCAGTAGATGTTGACTTTACTTCTCCTGCACTAGAATAACAAAAGGTCCAGCTTTTAGCTGGAGCTGAAAGAATATTTGAATAGTGCAGCTGCGGAGTGCTGTTACGTAAAATGTATTCAACCTGTCAAAATGTCGTATTTACATAAAACAGCAGACACATCTATGTATACGAATAGAAAATTATTCATTTTTGTTGCCAAATTCTTGCCTGTCAGGAGCAGAAACTTTGTTTTACATGCAGCTTTAGCAAACCCTGTTTCAACAGCTTTTGTAGATTATTTTGATGTTTGGTTCATTGAGCCAATACCTGACAGCCCACGCTGTCTCTAGCTGCTGGTGTAGTGAAAGTGTTTACTGTATTTTAATTTTTTTTTTTTTATATTTTTATAGTGAAAGGAGGATTACAACAGTCATAGACTTGTAACAGGCAAGAAAAGAGGCAAGCAGTTTTTGTAACAACATTTAAAGCAAAGTTGTTTGTAAGCAGAAAGAAAGCAGAGGGCTGAAGAAAACAGAGTAGGCTGATAGTCTAAAAATCTATTTGGTTTAGGTGCATTAGACAAGAGGGAGCCATGAGTGAAACGAGCAGGCTTGGTACGCAATAGATAAAGTACAGCAAAGATGGGCTGTCACACGCATGAAACTCAGCAAACTGGAGGCCAGTTTTTACTACTAGGCACTTTCAACAATACTGAAATTGGCGAGCTGATACAGAGTTGGGGTCATGGTGAGAAGAGGTTCTGTGGCTAGGTAGATCAGCCTTACAAGGAACGCATGGGACAAGAGGAAGACACACGGGGAAGGTCGGATGGGTACAGGACTGGGCAGGAACAGGAAGGGGTGACGCGTTACCCAAGAGGACACAAATATTTTGTAGTAACTCAATTACTACTGAACTACACATCATGAAAAAATCATGAACAAATATAGTCGCTACTTAAGATGAAAGATATGTCATGATTCATTAATGATGAACAAACATCAGTATTTCACTTGTGTTATTCATTACTTTTTCCTTCAAATGTTCCTTAGCAGTTCAGTAGTCAGTAGTAGTAGGCAGTAGTTCCTTCAGTAGTTCACAAAGGTTTTCATAAGTAACAAATACAGTAGCAAATGTTTCAGAAAAGATGTGTGACAGTTCATAAATGATAAACATGAGATCAGTTTGTAACTAGCACTTAGTTTGTGGTTAATTAATGCATAAGTAATAGCATAATACTACATTATTTGTGTCCCCTCAAGTAAAGTGTTACCCAGGAGGGTTAAGCTGGGCACATCAGGGCTGGACTGAAGGCAGAGAAGATAACACTTGGTATGTTTCATATGCACTCCACAATACCCCACACTGGCCGCAAGGTCGGACCGGGGTACAATAGCGAGTATGACAGGTGTATCTAATTAGTTTGAGGTGCCGGCTGCACCCTCCTGCGGAGGGTGTGATGTGGGCAGGGAGCTGAAAGTTCCCGATCCGCCTCGGGGCTTAGCAGGTTTAAGACATGTTATCTGATTAGCATGTCGCCTCACCTTTTTTTTCAGGCGTGAATCAGACGCTACTTAAAATGCATCCTAGAACCTCCATTTCCACTCCCGCTTTTCAGCAGCATGACAGCGAACGGCGAGGAAGATGGATGTAACGGGAGAGACGGCATAACCCATGGGGCGGGAGAGAAGTGCTAAATATTTCGCAATTATGGGTCATTATTGTTAGCGACTCGGGAGAATTTCGGGACAAAAACTGGGTGAAAGCATTCTGGGGGTAAGTGCGGGGAAATTATAGTGCTATAGTATATATAGTATATATAATTATAGTATATGATATGTGCTTTATTATGCATTGTTATTTGGTTCCAGGTCGGGTACCCAGCATCCTTAAAGAAAGTTTATGAAGAAAAACCACCAGCCTGTAATTCACCACTTCCTAAGTGTTTAAAGGAGCACTGTTTGTTGTTCAAGGTGCTTCCTTGAGAAACTCTGAAACTACCTGCAACTACAGGGCAAGACTCTTAATTTATCAAACAAGTAAGACAGGCCACTAACATTAATGTTCGTAAACATTCATTCAGTGCTGAGGTTAATACACCAGTTGTACCATGACGTGTCTGTTTACTGCCGGCATGTCATATTACGTCTTTATGAGCATCACACTGTACTGAGTAAATGCAGAGTGTGGTCCTGTGGGTGTCTATTTATGGTGGCAAATGTGTGATGCAAAAATGATTCAAAGCAAATGTCTGTGGGGGTGGTTGCCAGGCACACTTCACCAAATAGCAGCTGTTTACTGAAATCGGCCGTTACAGTAGACCTAAAACGCCATCAACATCCCACATAACAATTTTAAGGTAATAACAGGAGCTGTTCTGTTTTCATCAAGTTGTTCAAGTTCTCCCTTTGAGAGAGCTGCCAGCGTCATTAATTCTGGCAAATGAGTATGGTAACTCAGAACTGTTCTGGCCCCCGTGTTGTCTTCATATTAGTATCCCTAAGCAGTTCCATTTTTGCAAATGCATTGAAAGCTCGATTATAATAATATATTTTAGTACCGTAGGTAGTACTGTACCTGAAGTATGGAAATTATTTACATATCTGGTATTCCTATTAAACAGAACCACAGAATATTCTATACATTACACATTGCAAGTTTTGTGAAAAAAAAAACGTATTTTAACAGGATTAATTTAGTAATATGGCAATATTCCATTTTTGCATTTACCGAGTTGATTTATGCAAGAAATAAACAAAAAGGTTATAGTTTACACTAGAAGGTGTTCAGTCTACCCAGATTCAGTTCTTTAGAGCTTGGAGTGAATGAAAAATGCAAGCCTACCAATATGAACTGGGGCACAACACTGAATATGATTAAAATCCTCTATAATTTAAGCCCTCATTCAATTTTTTCCCCAGTATGAGGTTTGGAGACTGAAATCAGAGAAAGAGGAAATGCATAATTGATCCTGGTCATAATGTTTTGGCTTTTCTCTGAACCCAGTCCCTTATCTCAAATTATAACTTGCTGTTTTGCACAAAACATTTATCGATATCACTTTCTATGAAGCCCATATTCATTCATCAAGCCTAATAACTGTTCTTATAATACATTGTAAGTCATTCATAAAGTATTATATATATGGTGAAAAATATTTATATAAAAAGGCCACATTATAGCTATGTTTCTATTGCATTATGGGTGTTCTATGAAGGTCTCATCTATAATACACAGTAGATACCTTCGTAATGCATTATAACAATCAGTATAAGGATTAAGGATACTTTGTGCTGCCTTATGAAGGTGTTTATAGTGCATGATAGATGAGACCTAAATACCACATTCATAATTATAATGCGCTATAATGCATTATGTCTTTTTATGCATAGTTATAGTCAGGTTCATAATACTTTATGAATGTATTATAATGCATTATGAAGGTATGTGCCATGCAATATAATGACTGCTTTAAGTAGAATGATATCCATTTATTTACACTAGATATCTGCTTCTGTTGCTGATATATACTGTAGCAAAGTCTCTGTGACTCAGCTGAATGGAAAACCTGACATGACATCACAATAGGCCAGTTTTAATAGAACATAAACTACCTATTCAGGGTGGATTGGAGAAAGGAGAACAAGAAGAAACCTTCTTAACAAACAAACCTAAAATTGCTGTTTCAGGAATCAAGAAAAATATGAACAGAGCACACGTAAGCACTTTGTATCACAGGTATTTGAGTTCAATATAAAGGGGAACTCTAGTTTGGTACAATAAGAAACATTCATAATAGAGTGAAAGAATCTTAAGACAAATATCATAGCAAAAGTATTAATAAATATTTTGAAGAATGTGATTTATAATCCAATAGATGTTTCAGGAGCAGAAATTATGCATAGTGGATTAAGCTCCCTAGTTCTTGAAGATCTAATTTAAAAGTAGATTTTAATCCAGCTGTTGGCATATGGGATTATAACGATACCAGACGTTTGGCTAAGATAAAATGTAGGAAATACGGACGAAAATAAGCAAAATCCTGCACATCGCAGAAAGGATTAAGTTCCTTATAGGGAATAAAATCTGATCAGGCTATGGAAGGTCTACTTCAGCTGCTACATCCATGAAAGCTGCAACTTCCTTCTATTTGAACTTTTGCCGTCGGGTCGACGCTACAGAGCACCGAACACCAGGACAGTCAGGCATAAGAACAGTTTTTTCCCCCAGGCAATCTACCTCCTTAACAGTTAAACATCATCCTAACTGTCAATAAATATATGTGCAATATTGTGTACAATTACCACTGTGCAATATACTGTATAATACCACAGATTTCAGATATTTAGTGTCGTGCTGTTTTTGTCTTGTCATTTGTTTTTGTTGTTCTGGAAGCTCTGTCACTAAAACAAATTTCTTTTACGTACAAGCGTACTTGGCAATAAAACTCTTTCTGATTCTGATTCTGATTCTGAACTGTAATTTGAGCTGAACTAGTTTGAACGCTTTGTGAAAATACAACAGTGCTAATTATACATCTACATCCAAATACTTATTTTCTAGATATTTCCACTGTGATATACATATTTAACACATGATCATGTCATATTAGGGGGGCAGCGTGTGGCTCAGTGGGATAAGCAGTCTGTGGTGGTAGATGGTGAGTATTCTCACAGTATGAATTACCTGAACGGTGTCTATGATGGGGTGTCATTGATAACAGACAGGGCCCGAGTGAGCTACGCTGGAGGAGCTAGATCGTGGTTATCTGCATAGCAAAGATGATTTATGATGTTTATAGTATGTATATTTCTATTTAAAACATAAATACATATCTAGAGTGGGACAGAATTTATATGGTCTGCAACTACTATGTAAACCTGTTTAAGTAAGAAACCTGTCATCTAGAACTCTATAAACCCAGTGCAAAAATGAATTGCAGATGAGACATAAAATTACTTATTCTTGAAAAACAAATCCACCCTTAATGAAGTTATTCAATGCAGAAACGACTGATCCTGAAGCCCCTTAGTTAAACTGGAATATTATTCTTGTTATTATTATTATTATTTACCCTATAGCCCAATACTGTTTAGAAGATGGATGGCTGATTGTTATGCAGCGCAGTGCCAGTTTTCAAAGCGGGAAATTGCAGAATGCAAAGATATTACTGTTTAACTGTAGCGGCTGTGAAAGCTAGGAGTCAAGGTAGGTGAATTTATATTTGGGTTGTAGAAAAAGCTGGCCGGATGTTTCTCATAAGATAGTCTCCAGGATTGACAGACAGATGGACTCTCAGACGAGAGCAGCAGCGGATAATATTCCGCGCTTAAATGAAATGTCGCACTTCGTGTTTGCCATTTAACGTCGCGCATTATGATAGCGACGGCAGAAGTGAGATTTTGAAACTCAGCAGGTAATCGACGTCTACTGTCTGCAGCCTGGTTTAACCCAAAGGAAACCAGTAAAGTAACGTTAAAATTACCGGCGGGAATCGGGTCACAGCAGTCAGTAATTGAGAGTGCATGATGATCCTACGCACTGCAACTTTGAAAGCCTCCTCAATCCTCTTTTATATTACAGTACACTGCCACTCAGGGTTTACCGCCGTGCAGCATATTTGTTTTGGGAAAGAATGATGTTAGGATTATGCTTTGCTAATAATTTTGGACAAATTATTTAATGTTTTTAATAATATTATTTTTGAAATATTTACATAAAACATTTAGTATACTACATTACACATACCTTCAAAATGCATTATAAGGCATTCATAAAGTATTGTAAACCCAGTTATAACTATTTATAAAAAGGCACACATTATAAACACATTATAATCATCGACATTGTTCAGTATGCAGGCTCAATGAAGGCCTTTAATGCACTATAAACTCCTTCATAATGCAGTATAGAGCATCCTTAATTCTTATACTGATAATGCATTACGAAGGTTTTTATACTGCATTATAGATGACACCTTCACTGAGCATTCATAATGCATGAGAAACTATAATGTGTTATGTTAAATCTAAATTTATAGTACTTTATGAATGTGTATATAATTCTATATTCTTATAATTCTTATAATTTATAAGACCAGTTATTAGGCTTTATGAATATGAGCTTCATAGAAAGTGCTACCGATACTCTTGACTATAGCTGTTAATTTGAGGTGAAGTTGAAGAATTTGGAGGTAGTCCTTCTTCATTTTTCCATCCACTTTGTGCAATGCACCAGTACCACTGGCAGTGACACAGCCCCAGAGCATTATACTACCACCAGCATGCTTAACAGTTGGTAAAGGGTTTGAAAGCCTCACCTTCACTCCTCCAAATGTACCTCTTGTCATTGTGACCAAATAGCAATCTTTGTCTCGTCTGACAATAAAACTTTTCTCCGGAAGGCATTTGGCTTTTCCATGTGGGCAGCTGCAAATTTCAGTGGAGCTAGAAGGTGTCGATTTTGGAGCAGGGGCTTCTTTCTTGGTCGGCATCCTCTCAGTCCATGGCGACGTAAAACTCGCATCACTGTGAACAGTGACACTGGTGTTCCAGCAGTTTCCAGTTCATGGCAGGCTTGAGCCTTGGTGGTTCCTGGGTTGTTCCTGAACATCCTAACCAATTGTCTTCCACCTGAGGATGACAGTTTGGGGTTTATTCCAGACCTTGGCGAACTGGTGACACATCCAAATAACTTGTACTTACGAACAATTGTTTGAACTGATGATCTTGGAATCTGCAGTTGTTTAGAAATAGCTCCAAGAAAAAAGCTCCCTCCCAGCAACCAAGAGCAAAAATGTGGACTGTCTGTGGGTCCGCGAGGACCGGATGGGGAAATACTGCCTTATACATTGGAAGAGGAGCTGAGAAGGTCTGGATTGCGACCAGTCTCACTCACTCCTTATTATTTTGATCTTATCACAAAGAGGACAGTAAAGTCACATGCTCCAACAAGACTATCTGTAATGCTGCTGCAGGAACATTGTAATGTGACAGGCATTGTTTGTACAGCAATGTAGCAAGGCAACAGGATCCTACTTATTCTGACATTTTTCTTAAGCAAGCTGTTTAAGAGAGCAGCTGGTGTCAAATCCCTCATTTCTTATGCCTTATTAATTCTAATGAATGTTCCGTAACATAACGTACAGAGAGCAGGCTCTAATGAAAAATCATGGTACCTCGGGGGAATAGTTGGGCCTGATCAGCTGCTTGGCTCCCAAGGAAAGCCTGTCATGTCATTTAATAGAAAGGTGAGGCTGCATTTTGGAGGGAAATTTACAGCTCCTATATGTCACCAGATGTGCAGACCCGCAAAGTGGCTATTTTTATGGAAACAGATTAGTGTATCGGCCATTTGCATTAATCCCCTACAGAGATGCCTACCTCCAGCTAGGATTAGAGGCAAACCAGCCTCAGAGTCACAAAGCTAGGAAACAGATTGTGGTCATGCTGTGTACTTTAAGCTAGGAGAATGCGGCACGCTGCTGGCGGTGACTAATCAGCTTTTCTGCTAGATGTGTGTGTGTGTGTGTGTGTGTGT
>JAODKM010000099.1:21355322-21367433 GCA_026780845.1 Petrocephalus sullivani | reverse complement strand
AACTGCAAGATGCTATCCTATCAAAATGGGCCAACATTTCTAAAGAATGCTTTCAGCACCTTGTTGAATCAATGCCACGTAGAAAGGCGAAAGGCGATCAAACACCGTATTAGTATGGTGTTCCTAATAATCCTTTAGGTGAGTGTATGTGTGTGTGTCTCATTGCAGTGTATGATATGTAAAAATTAAGGAATTCCTATGTACCTGTACTCGTATTTGTATTCATGTATTTGTCTGCTTGCATTGGGGGATGTTTTTTGTAATGCTTCTGTAAATTCCAGTCAATAACGCTTTACTTTACTTATACTGCATTACACATGCTTTCATAATGCATTATAATGCATTCATGAAGTATTATAAACATGGCTGTAACTAACACATAACACATTACAGTCAGGTGTATAATGTATTTTTAATGTTCTATGAAGGTCTCATCTATAATGCACTATAAACACCTTCATAATGCAGCACAAAGCATCCTTCATTCTTATACTCAATATTATAATGCATTATAAGGTACCTTGCAATAGCTGGATTCTCTTCCATGTAAAACTTAGTCAGTGTAGACAATTTATTTAGCGCTGAATCTCCTTTCTAACAATCCTTTATTTTTCTCATTGCTGTCGCAATCATGCACTTCTGCAAGAAACACCCTTATGTTGCAAAATGAGAGTGAATGCTTCAGTGATTTTAACTTGCTGTCCCCCAGTAGAATGTCATGAGTTTCCTCAAACCCCATCAATATTCCTCGGATGTTCCCTTCCAGTCACAAGTTTTGACGTGTCACCCAGCGGGACAGTTCCGACCAAACGGGCACTTAGAAGATCTACATCCACGGCCATTTTGTTCCCGAACAGTAAATTAGACTGACATAAGGTAAATGAATGGATAAATGAGGCCATGGATTGATGGGAACAGGCAGTCCCTGGTTGAGAATGGTTGGCATGCCGCAAATTGCATGGCAAATAGGAATGTATAAGGTGAATACTAGCTAATCGTTATCCCTGTTTTATAATGCATTCTGTGTCAGTTGGTGTCTCTCAGACTCCCAGCAAGTGGGCCTAAATTAATACATCGCCTGGGGAAGAGAGTCCAGTCATACCCTATAAGATGCTTCATTGTCATAGACATCATGATCATGTGATCTCTGCCTCTCAAACAAGTTGCTTATCCACTGTTATGTACCACTGGGCACACCAAGTCTCATGTGCAAGTGTGGTATAACTTAGATACATGACCGAAATGAAACTGGAATTTAAAAAATTATGTCAAGTCATTACACAGTCAAAGAATTTGGCAGCTAGAGGAGCGGAACAGCATGCGTCCAACTGCCAAGGCTCTGCACAGCCAAATGGCATTTATTAATGTGTAGGTTTTAGTTGGTGACTCCTTGGCTGTGCGCAGACAATACCCAGCACTTTTCCTCCTCCAAACAAATATGCTTTATTTCATTAAGCGAAGGCATCGCCAGTTCCATCAAACTGCTCAACAGTTGGCCCTCTATGGTCAAACCCCGGACAACCTGCTGTCCTTCTTCCACTCTGCTGGACTCTACGAGGGATTGGCAGCGGCAGGCGAGTTATTGCTGGCTGCGATGTGCGCCGTCTGTGTGCATGTGCGACTTAGCTGGCATGCTGACCTGGATCCTCCCCTGTCGTGCATTATCCACCTGTCACAGAGTATCTCACATCTAGAAGCGGTGATGGATAGTGCTGCTTCGTGAAAAGCCGTGATGGAAATTTAGAACATCGAATGTTAGCCGCTGTGTCCCTGTGTGAGTGACTGAGGTTTAAATTAATTGTTTTGGAGAAACATGCTTGGCAGCCCCTCTATTGTTCCTTCTTTAATGTTGATCTATAAAAAAGATTTATTATTATTGTTTGTGGTCCAGCGAACGCTAACAAGATTCATGGGATGTCGGAGGGGTAAAGATTCTTTTCGACGGATTGCATTAAGGTTAGGAAGACACGACTAGAATTTTTGTCCTGTGATTTGGAATAAAAAGGCACATGATATTATTGCCCATCAGAGGATTTTTTCTTCCTAAGATGCTCTGAGAAATACTGGGCTTCGATACATCAAGTTATGCACTAATAAGCAGACACCCATAATAGCTAAACTGTGCCAGTGCACAGATCCAAGTGCCCATTCAGTATGAGGATAAGCCAACTTCCTGCCGTGACCCTGACTGCCTGATGGATTGGTGCCACAGAGATTCTGTACCACACGTGGGGGGAAATTTGACACGAGTCAACAACACACAATTTATATTTTTATCCCTTCCACAGTAACCCAGTCAACAGAAACAGTTCATTAAAAACTCACTGCAGTAGCAAACCCAAGAGTGCAGGTTTTATTTAATAAAAGAGTTTTTAGTGATTGTGAGACAATAATTTACAATAAACAATTATACTAATGGAAAATTGGGTGGGAGATCTTCATAGCCATCACGCGCACTACAGGAAACTTGCACCTAAAATTAAATTGGCCTTGAGAACACTCTGGGAATGATTATGGAGGCTTTGTTTCCACAGGCATCCAGCAGGACCTCCCAAGGTTCACAAGCTCATTAAAGTCATGCCCAGAGAAAGGAAAAAAGAGAAAACCAGTGTTATCTCACTAATGTTGTTCAGACTGAAGTTTTCCTTCGTAATTAGAAAAGTTGGTACTACTACAGAGTTAGATCATAGCTCATGGATGTGTTGGGAAATTTCACCAAGGAGGACCTCTGTGTTATGCTGAAGTACTTTCTGGCTTTTCTTCACATATTTGTCTTCTTTATCTCTCGCGGGACAGTCAGATAAAAGTAAGGTCCTGATAGAAACAAGGACAATAACTCAACTGTAAAGGTGCTGGCAGGGTGTATTATCTTTATTAAAATAAGATGCCAGTAACGGAGGAACGGCTCTGGGGGCTTTCTCTGTGATTCTAAGCCGCGGTGAGGGTTAGGGCTGGCAGGAGCGGATGGTGATGTGAATAGCATATTGGGATGACCTGAAAGGTGTGTTTACACTAACATGCTTTGTTTGGGTGTGTCAGAAATAGGTATGAATATGAACATCTCAGAGTGCAACTTTTGTTAAGAAAAAGGAGTGAGAGATTATATTGTGGGAAGCAATGCCATTCCCAGTGTAGCCCCTCCTTCTCTGCCAAGGACGCCACGGACATGAAGGACACGCCATCATGACCTTGTTTTCTTTTATAGTAAACAAAGCCCATCAGCAACAAAACTCCAAAAAGAACATTATTATGTATTTAAATGCTCCAGTGACACATTTTCAAAAATTCTGGAATGTCTTAGCACCTTTTTAAGCCACTCCCCCAACCTGACCTTTGACCTTCAGGTTCCAATAGCATAAGCAATACCTATAGTAGTAATACCTTCTGCATCATACAATAGTCATATGGCAATTATACATGAAGAGCATGGGAATGAGTGTATTCAGTTTTGTAAGGAGGAATCCTGGCAAACGGCAACAGCACTATATGTATGTGGGATCTTCACCAGAAGGCTAAATTAATTCAAGCATTGATGTCCTTTTTTATAGGGACTTATAAACCCTATGCATATGGACTAGAACCCAACCGAAGGGCTATAATATATTCTCTGGTCATGTCTGAGCCTAGCTAAAGGGGAACCGATTTCTTTCATACGTTTTCTTTGTTGTCTGTTTTCTGGATAATGTTGGGATCATTCAGAAACTGCAGCAGCGGATGTAATGCCGAGTGAGTCCAGCATAATGGCTATTTGGGAAAATAAAGGAGGTTTTGAGATAATATTTGATGTGCACACATAGTGATTGCCTCAGCATGAGTCAGGCCCTGTGAGCATTCACTCTGAAAGGTCCTACAATATTCAGCACAGCTCTTCATTATTCTGCTATGTCAGTGAGCCAAGGCCTCCCACAAAGGCAGCTTACTGCAAATATTGCTTTAAAGTGCAAATCACACCAGCCTCCTTGGCTGCCTTTTGCATTTTTATTTGTTCTCCCTTATGGGATGGATGCTCTCTTTGACTTATGACATGATTGCATAACTGCCTCACACTGTCTTTGATTAAAGTTTTAGCCGGGGATACTTTTTTCACTTTTTAAGGCATCCCAGATGAATAATGATGTGAAACCTAAAGTAAATTAAACTGTGTTAAATTTCCAGAATTAATGTATTGATGTGTAATTAACCTTTAAAATCCTTGCAATACAATTAGTCATATTTTTATCTTACTGCCACACCCAGAGGCAATAGACTATTGTACTTCATAACCAAGTACTAAAGACATATTCTTAATGGTGAAAAAATTTTGTCCTGCAGCATGGTATCTTTCCATGCTAGGAACAAAAAGTAAAGTGGGCAGGGAAAGTCAAAACGGAAAGTGGTGACCTGAGGAGTAGTAGCTTTATTTGGCCAGCAGGTGCACTTGGGTAGCCTTTGTTACTCCCGCCTGTACAGTATGCTGTGCTGTTAGAGGGCCTATGCAGTCAGCATTTACAGCACGCTGGGCTCGCTTTCCCTCAAAAATCTGCAGTCTGAAAGAAATAAGTGTGTGGGAGATGCCAGCAACATTTATGTGTAGGATATAATTATTATAATAATGGCATTATGACATCTGTGTGTTTGGAAATTTTGTCATTATAAGAATTAAGTTGTCATCATAGCGATCATTTGTTTTCATATGAATTTATACATTTCCTTGCAAAATTTCCTGTTGTTGGTATTCGGTTTTTATTATTAATTTTGCCCCTGTATTACACAATTTTGCTTATGAGGCTTTTCCAATACATATTTTTTTTCCCAACTGCAACCATCTGCAGACGCATTAACAATGTTTTAATGGATTCACACCGATGAATGTTCTTCAGTGAAAATCATCACGATGAGCGAAGTTTCTGCAGCAAGTTTGAAGGTGAGACCTATCTCATGGAAAAAATACAGATAGCTCCTCTGTGACTCATTTGAAACGGATTTTCAGATTTGAAACTACTGTAAGTGCCAACATTATCAACCTGCTTTGCGGAGAAGAAGAGTGGAGATCCAGTAATAAACATGGCTGTAGCTGTAAGAAACTGTAGCTGTAATAAATAGATGTTATCTGTTTCTAAGCTAAGCTCAAGTGTTCTGTATTTGTTGCTGTTAGAAGTGGAAATATAGTAGTAAAATTACAAATTTCCCTTCTTTGTGCCAAAGGGGCATGACATTCAGTCACATGGTAAGTGTTAAAATCATGCTCAGATGTCACACATGCCTTATCCAGTTAATAAAATCATTTGGAGGGTAGGCTGGTCCCTGAGGCCCAGTAGACGGTCCGTGACCTGGACTTACACTGAAGTCACTGCCCATGGATGTGGAGCAGTTGCATTTCTCCTGTGGACCTACAGGAGGCTCTCTTTGTGTGGCGCGGCCTCTGGAGCGGCTCCACTCCTCTCCTGGACCTGCCAGTGGCTCTCTTTCGCTGTAGGGATATAATGGTGGACAAATGCAGTATTTTGGAGATAATCATGACTCATGTTGTGGGCAGGGTACAAGTGGGGGGGTATCTCTCTTTTCAGTTCAATGGGTTCCTTGATCATTGAGGTTATACACATCTCTTTTCACTTTGATGGGTCTCTTGGTCATTGAGGTTATACACATCTCATTTTATCACAGGAGAATATGTCATGGGGTACTGTAATGCTTGCCGCAAAATATGACGATTCTTCCTTGTGTGGTCTGTCTTGTGCGACAGGAACCTTAACAATGTGCTTGGGTGCCTTCATGTGCCCAATGGTTCCAATACCAGGTGAATGTGACATCTGCATGCCCCACGTCGGGCAATTGCACGATGCGACTGCCCGGCCTCATGCAAACCCACAATGTGACCACTAACAAACTCTGTCAAGGGCTGGTAAAGCTGTCTAATACATCTACAAAGCATCCTCTGTGTCTAGTGACTAGACGCGCCAGTTCCTTGCCATTCAAATCATTTACATACCCATCGCTGGTCTGCATGTGTACAATTACATCCAAATTGGACCATTACTTCTGGGTGCTTAACCTTTTTTGTTAAACACTTATTTAGTACAGTGTCATGATCAGCTTGGAGCCTATCTTGGGCAAAATGAAATATTCTTTGGGAAGTTTAGAGATGCCACTTTGTCCAATTGTGAAAGGAAACTGGAGTATCCAAAAAACCTTCCCGAAATCTAGGAGCTGGATCCAAAGCCACTGTGCCACTGTACTATCCTTAAACCAAGGACATGTTAATCCAAATTGCTATTATGTCTATAGTATGATGACCATCATGTACAGGCTAGAGAGAAAGACATTACAATTAATTGCCATTCAAAAAACACAAACAATGAAGAATTGTTTGACCAGCATTTAATCAGCAACAACATTTGCTATTGTTTGATGGTAAAAATTATTAATTTTTAATATAAAATTTTCTTTAATATATTTTCTTTACCATCCTCATTCACATTTTGTGCCGTAAACTATAAACATTCCAAACATATTTTACCAATATGAAATGTTACGTTTTTTTTGGAGCTTGAGGGCATTTTAGGACATAACTTAATGATTTTATACAAATTGACCGACATTTATACTGCTGGATATTTTTACTGAAGCAATTCAGGTTAAATACCTGGTATGATGTCCACAGCAGGGCATTGGACTGAGCTAGGAAACCATGAATTATAAGACCGTATCCTTTGGATTATGAAACTGCAGCAGGCTCCATTTGATTACTATTACTGCCATACAAACAGCAAGCCAGTGGGTTTTTGGCCCAAAATACTGCACAAAACCTAAAAAAAAAGCACGCCTTGATTGCTCTCTCAGTCTTTTAGGCTAATGCATCCTTTAGGGCCAGTGGTGGCCTAAAGGTTATGGATGTATATTTGTAATCAAAGGGTTGCTGGTTTGAATCCCTGACCTGCAAATATTACTGAAGTATCCTGAGCAAGGTACCTTCCCCAAGCACTGCTCCCTGGGTGCTGAATTAGCTGCTCATTCCTATGTCCCATATGGGTTAAATGCAGAGGATGCCTTGTATGTCAACGATGACTATTAATGACTTTCACCTTAATGACAAAAACACACTCCTTTAGTGTAAATAAAGCAGATGTGGGGACACATAAACACTATATAGATAGCCCATAGATTAAATTATAATAAAATAGCAGCTGTCTGTAATATCAGTCGCTGTATATTCTAGTTGTAATATCTGGGCAATGTCTCTATTTGTATGAACATTCCAATAAACAAAACTGTATTTTTATGTAGCTATATTATAGGCAAAACACACACATAACAAGTGCACACAGTTTTTTAATTTCTCCATTTAATTAATGACAAGCTTTAATAAGTATTATACAAACAACAGAGTGTGTGATTCTAATTACAATCACCCTAGGAACCTGGAGTCTCAGTGAATGTTGCCTGATAGCTAATAAAAGACTTTTGAAAAACTCTTTGGAATATTAAAAACCATTCATTTTAGAATTTTATCTTTTAGTCATGGTTCTTAGCATTTTATAGGATTACTGGCTGCCTTTGGCAATAGTTCTTCTCTCTGGTCTTCCAGAAAAAAGTTTTGATGTCAAATATTTCCTCCTTTCCAGTATCTTGGCTTCTCTCACTGGCTTTTTGAGGGACCTTTACAACTTGGGCTGAAGGCAGTCGTACGAATTCGTTTTTTTCTCCAAAATCTGGGCAGGAAGACGCTTGAAATTGTACCATATCTGGTCTAAGGGCCTTTCTTGCATCCCATAATCTGTCAGCATTGCTAACATTAAACGCTTTCTTGGGGAGATGAGAATGTTTGCAAGTGTTTACATGGGATTTGAACTTGCTGTTGACCTGCAGCTGCAGGGAGCAGATGTGGGACAGTGGACCTGTGGATGTCTTCTCGTCCAGGTAGGATGTGGAAAACCCCTGTTGTGTAAAGGAGTGTGGAGGCTTTTCCATCTGCCTGGGTGCTCATTTGTCCTTGTGAACATGATTGTGCCAGATGTGTTGATTAGAGAGCTGGTGGCATGGTCACAGGGATTATTGGCACTACCCATTCGGTGTTAGCGATACTATATTAGTCCATAATTTGCTGTGAGAACAATGAACATCACTGCAGTTTATTGGCTATTTTATACGTATTGTTTACATCTTGAATCGTATCCGCGCCACTCATGGAGTTGCTAACTCAGTCTTGCTGTGCGGTTGTGTACAGTCATAATAATAAATTGAATTGAATTATTTCATTTTGAGCTATAAAAACAGAATCCAAAGCTTCGTTAAAAGTGAGTTGGTGTGTTCAACAGCCCTTCATGTGTATGGATTTGTGTTCGATGCAATGCCCATACTGCCACTCAACATCGTAGCACAGAAAGTATAGAGCACATAATAACTATTGTAGTCTCTCCAAAATTCAACCTGTCTCATTAATCTAACACCCGAATTCTGCATTGCGCATAGGCTGCAAAGCTGGAGACTTCTGCACAGGATGTACAGATACAGAAAATAAAAAATAAAAATCTCTCAACTTTGTGGTGCATTATTTACATTACACATATCTGAAATGTGACATAAAAATCCTTACATTATTTACAATGAATTGCATGGGAAGACGCTCAGCAACAATAGCAACATAAATGGCCTATAATTGAATGAATATATAATACAAATTTTTATACGACCCTAATTTGCATATAGCCTGCAGAGGCATACAGACTCGAGCAGTAACTTTAACTCCATTCTTTTTGCTGCACTGCTTTGCTCTCCTCTCAATCAACTGATTGATTTCCTTGGTCAGAAATAGGGGCTGAGTGGCCACATTCAGCAGCAGAATGATTTGTTTGTGCACTTGGGCCTTGACTCACAACAGGTAATGAATCTGCATTCCATTCATCTAGCACGACTGTCTCTTAGGGTGCACAGTGGTCATTACCTCTAAATCATATATGGTTCAATCTGAATAGTAATGTATTTGTATGCTACAAAATTGTCTTTTGCCTCCCTATAAAAATATACAAACATGATATTTAAAACAGCACATGACCGTAGTCGTTCAAATGAATTATATTCACATAAACTGATTTACTAACCCTGATCTTTGGGCAGAAACTATCTAAGCAACATGCTTAGACTGATTTATTTACTCGACATACTTAGTCTAAAGGATTCACAGAAAGCAGAACTCTCCAAAATCAATTTGCCTTCGTGAAAGCTCCCACAGAAGCTGAGATTCAGCTAAACCCAACGATCAATATAGGCGATTTTAATTCGTCTTAGAGAGAGCTGGCAAGATCTTATAAGCTTTTCTGTTGATGAAAAAAAAAAACAAACCCGTGAAAGATTTGCAGATGATTCATGCATAAGTGTAAAAAAAGGATAAAAGCTCAGTTTCAGGTTGGTTCATCACACTTTATTGCATTATAAAAAGTAATGCAAACCAACCACAATGGAATTCTGGGTAGGTACAGATGTCACAGTGCAGAGCTAAAACACTCCAAATATATAAACAAGTAACCTTCAAAAGCTTAAATTAAATTGGGACCCAAGCTATCTAGTTGGCATGCACAGGTGATAAGCAAGGTCTAATAAATGACAGATTTAAACAAGACAACCTCATGGTTTTGTTTTTAAATTATGGCTTACTTCATTGGGTGGTTCATTTTCCTGGAAACAGTAAAACTGTCTTTCATTTTTTGCTCTTATTAGGATTGAGGGCACACTGTATGCACTCACTCTGAGATCTAATCAGCTATGGAAAATTCCTGAAGGCGTGGCTTTTTAAAAAAATTACAAAGAATCTGTCTCAAGGATCAATCAGTTGATGAAAACTTGCCGTAAGCTACACTTTAAAAGGTAAATAGCAACCAAAAAGTGTATCTCACTTTCTGCTTCATCGGAAATAGGTTGGTCTCAAGAGGACGGAAAGATGTATAGTGAGCCAGGAGACTCCTCTCTCCGTGATCTGATCACTTCTGAGTTCATTGTTCCCTTTGTGGTATTATCGTAGTGAAAGCATTACAGCCCTTCCAAGTATAATCCTCAACAAACAATGCTGGAACAAGAGAAAAGGCAAGTCTTTCAGCCAGATGTCTTTTATCCCCCACTCACAGTCACTGAAGTCGAGGTGGCTTCACAGGGACACCATATGTCCATGAGGAGATAGCCGAAAGCCCACAGGACAGTGGTGGGAAAGAAGCCGGATAGTCCTTGGTGGCAAAGTGTGGCAGAGTCATCTCACAGGAGTCTACGGATACTGATCTGCCTTGCCAGACACCTGATGCTGCCAAGACTGCATGCGTCCAGTCTGTTGACTATCTTACCCAGGTCCCCGTCGTGTGAAGTGCTGCCAGGACCTGATTGCACCCGTTCCTTGTCCTCCTTCTTCATGTCTCTCTCGTTTTCTTCCCTGTCACTTTCTTCCTCCTCCTCGGTGATGGAGCCCAGGCGATAGATGCCGGGAGAGCTGTCCAGGGGCGGCCGGTAGTGGCACTGGCCATTGAGCAGCCTCCGTAGGGGCATCCCTGGCACCATGTCCCCACCTAACAGCTGCTGCTGGCAGTGCCTGAAATCATTCTGGCGTTTCAGCCGCTTGAACTCGTTGAAGGCAGCGGTGGAGGTCTGGTAGAGGTTGATTGCCATGGCCCTGGCCTTCTCAGGCTTGGTGACTAGCACAGCATGGCATCGAAGCACAACGGCCTTATTCTTGATCTGATGCCGGTAGATCCAAGCGAAGATCTTTGGTCGCCGGGAATCGGCCGCGCAGTACGTGATGCGGTGGAGGACGAAGAGGTTTCCCAGCTTCTTGGACGCCTTGTCATGGCTCAGTCGGATGCCCTGTAACCCCACGGTCAACTTCATTTTTGTGCTCTGGCTGCCGTAGTCACTCTTGCTCCAGATTTTGGCCACCGCTTCCTCGGTACAGCCTTCCCCCTTGGCGTTAAGGGTGACGGTGCTGCCCAGGTAGTGGACTGTGTAGGTGGGCTCTTCCTTGTTCAGCTCAACTTTCTGCCTCTTGGTGCGGAAGACACTCCCCAGACGCTCAAAGGCATAGTCAGGCAGCAGGTCAGGGCAGGATCGGACCAGGGACGAGATGATGGAGTGGTAAGTCAGCCCTGTGGTCAGGTTCTTAGGCTTGCTTTTGGCCTCGTCCTCCACCAGCACAAATTTGCTCCGTCTCCAGGGTAGCATGGCTGGGACAGGACTGGAGCGGCTCCCCCCGCTCCTGGCTGCTAACTCTGTGAGATGGAGTGGGAGAGAGAGTGAGAGAGAGGGAGAGAAAGGCTCGGCTGTGCTGCGCGCCGAGGGGAGACTGCGAGAGAGAGCGCTAGGCAGCCTGTTCCCCGCTCACTTGCTCCTCCTCCTGTGCCCGCATCACACAGCACCGGGAACGGCCTCTCTTTGGCTCAACCACCCCCGCGCCACACTTGCTTTCCCAAACACACGCATGCACGCTCTCTGCCGGCCCGCTGTGCTTGTTTTGAGAACATTTTTCTATTTTTGTGTAAGTGCACACCGACCGGGGAGGGGCCTCCGTCGCCCCGTCTGTTTATTCTTTCTGTTATCCAAGGTAGCAGGAAGGTCAAACGTAGCGGCTGGAGAGAGAAACCGCTATTCTAATCAGTTTTTGTTTAGCGGGGGGGGGGGGTCTCTTTCTTTTCACCCATAATTAAAAGAAGGTACTGTACGTGTAATGCATAATTCGCACGTCCTCTGGAGAAATTCTGAAAATGGAAAGTTTAGGTGACGGGGATACATGCAGGTGTGAGCGTAAGAAAAATGCTGAGAGGAGTAAAAACGAGAAGCAGTTAATAAAGGCCAAAGCCACACATTTTTTGCCATCATGGGGATTATTATTTAGTTTGTGTTACTGTCTTCCTTGTTCCTGTTTACTTCTGTGTCAGCAAACCCATGATGCCACACTGCCAATTCTCTCTTTTTTTAAACTCTCGTCTGTGCTAAAAATGCAAAGATGATCTGTTTTACAAGGAAATCCCTTCCCTCAGTAATCAGGCCATGGAAGAATTTTGGACAAATTCAATGCAATTACTATATACAGTCGGACCTCGCTAAGTCGAACTCAAAGGGACCAAAAAAAAAATTCGACTTAGGGAGTTTTCGAGTTAG